>BQNB010182898.1:0-12455 GCA_026074375.1 Tanacetum coccineum | reverse complement strand
GAAAGCAAGTGGTTCACTTTTGAACACGAGCAAAATAATCTTGGTGACACCTATAATCCGTCATGGAAAAGTCACCTAAATCTTAGGTGGAGGCAACCTTAAAATTCTCAAAATAATTTTTCAAAGCTACCTAAGCGTTTTCAACCCAACGCTTCGTTCCCGAACCGCTCCTTCAACAACAATCCTCAAAATTTTAATCATTAATAAAATCTCGAAGGATTGGTATCGAATTTTATGGCATCTCAAGACGCTAGATTGTCTAAGTTTGAAGCTGATTTCAAACAACAACAAAGCGAGATGACCAATAAAATTGACATATTCTTGAAGGCCATAAATGATCGAATGATGAGAGCTCTCCCAAGTGATACAGTCAAGAACCCAAAACTGAATGTTAACTCCACCTCTTTAGTTTTTTCTGCTCGTTCTTAACCAATGGAAGACCCCCAAGGCTCAACCCATCCCTCAATTCGATCAATGCCATTAAAATGTATTCCAGACAAATAAACAATTTTCAAAAAGACCAATCAAAAGTTAAAACATTAACGGTCAACAAAATTGGAACACCGAAACTAAAAGAACCCAAACAAACTTTAGAAGATGAACTTAAAGATTTGCATCTTAACTTACTGGTTCTTGAAGTTCTAGCTCATGCTCCAATGTACAATGCGATTCTTGATAAATATGTGGAGAGTTTATAGTTAGGAAAAAATGGGTATCCGTTCATTCAAGGCGAAATGCTTGAGAAATGAAGGATCCCGAATTATTCACCTTACATTGTAGATTAAGGGACTCCAATCCTTTTGATACCTTAGCCAATTTAGGGCTCATTGTTAATTTATTCCTATTATATCTCTTTAAAAAGCTTAAAATTAGATTACTAGAAGATACCGATCATGTTTTTGGGTTAGCAGATGGAACTAAGTCTTATCTCGTAGGAATTGTCAAGAATGTAGAGTCTACATAGGAACGTTAAAACTCTTAGAAAACTTATATGTTATAGACATGGAAAAGGACCCCTCAACCTCTTTACTTGTAGGAGGAGGATTCTTAGCGACTGCTAGTGCCGTGATAGATTGTAAAAAAGCCAAAACAACAGTAAAAGAAGGAGTTACTAGGTCAATATTTGGAGTTAAAGAAATTGACCTAGCTGATGAATAAGCGCCTTATTGGACCACACTAGGAAAATAAGAGTCTTATACACCATGACCTACTATGGATGGTATAGGTGCCTGACCCCCTATTATGCTAAGAATGACTTCATGGATTACCATTCGCCTTGGGAATGGGAAATTGCCAGAGATGCCGAACTACGTCCCAGTGTTTAGAAGAATGGTGGAATTTTTAGGGGCTCTACCCATAAACCTTAAGGGAAACATATGGCAGTCGAAGGACTTAATTGAAAATCCAATCAGCTGGGATAAGCCACCCAAAAATGGAGACGGGGCATTGTATGTCAAGATTAGGATAATTGATCCGGATGGAGAAGAATTCACAAAAACCTTCCAATCAATCCCCACCTCCATAAAACTTTCTGAAAAAGAGAATCCAAGAGAGATCATCGACTTGGATCATTTCCATGACACCTAGACACGTGACTCCGAGTCTAGCTACAAGACTCATAAATAAAGAAAAACCTTTTTTTTTTTGGGACAACCCAAATATTTTAATTTCTGCATTTATGAGTGTCCGTGTGTTTAACTCTTTATTGTTTATTCTCATTTGTTTGAATCATTTGTGATCATGCTTTGTTTTGTTTTTAACATCGTCTTATTAACAATCAAAGGTATTTTTCATCAAATAATTATAGGGGGAAATATCCGGTTTATAAGAACCAATTCAAACATATAAAATAAATTGTTTAGATTAATTCGCGTCAGTTTTGAGTCATATGATTGTAATGATTAATTGTAGGTTTTATGCAGTATTTTCCACAGGAAATTACTAATAGAATTGCATGCAGAAATTTTTCCAAGAAAACGAAAATAAAATTTCCACAATATCTAGAGACGGCGTCAGGATTTTTCCTGATGGCGTCGCGCCTCCAGACCTGTGAAAATTTGAATTTTTCTATTATTTTCGAAAAAGTTATCTTGTATAATTTTGGGTAAAATTTGTAATTTTCTTAAAACCTACAGAAACCATGATTACATCATTACTTTCATCCTACCTTTACTGCTTTAATATAGTCAACCCTAAAAATTTCGTTGTTTATATCATTATCCTGCCGATTTTACGCTTGGTGTAGTTGTCTCTGTCTTTGATTTACAGGTTAAGAATTTTAGTGAGAAGAAACTGGAAGTTTCTTAGGGAGTTTCCAGCTGACGATTCTTGGAGGAACGATTTAAACCAATTTATCGCATGTTTTCTTCTCCTTATTGAGCAAAACCAAGGGATACATTTCTTTTACTTGATTTTCTTTTTCCTTTATTGTTTTACGGATACCTTATCAAGAACAATGTGACAATGTTCAACGATAAAAGCGAAGGGGAAATAAAGCCATATAGAAACTATTCCTTCAATTGTCCATTTACTTTGATCCTTAAAATATGGTAATGTATCAACTTAGCATAGACGGAAATTTTAAACCAATAATACAAAAAAATGACACATAACCGATAAAAGCCGAGTATTATTAGCGTCTCATGGATAGGAATTTATATGACTAGCACAAAAACCCTCAAATTTTACCCAAAAAATGTGAGGCTCGCCTTTAGATCTATAGGAATTTGGGTATTCATTTTTGATACCCAAGATAATTTTACCTTTAGCTTTCTTGAGTTAAGGAGTGAGCAATCATGTGTATCTTTTCTATCATTATGGATGTGTATATGTGGTTTCGTCGCCTTTTCTGGAGCATTGGTATCGGTTTAAAATTATATAAGTGTACCGATAGTGTATTAAATTCTAGAACTTGTTTTTGTGATGCATTCCGAGACCGAATAGTGAGAATTAGGATTTGCTAGATAAGAGGTACTAGGATAACCCATGTTTTAAACCTGTAATTGTTATGATGGTCACCTCGATCATATAACTATCCCATACCCTTGCCATGCACTCATTTTTAGTGCAAGATACCCTTAGTACACTCATCTGAGCCTATCCTTTTCACAGTTCTCATAATTTTCTGGTTAATCTGGACTATTAATGAAGAGCATTGTTACCCTGGAACTAATTGTTACACCCAAATCGCCTTAGCCTACCTTGTATGTACTCATTTTTAGTACATTATTGTTTTAACCCAAGTTAATTATTTGAGCACATGGTTGCTAAGTCCTTATCCTTGTAAATACAGTTTTGGGACGATTGGGAACCCTACAATCAATTCCCACCACTAGGAAATTATCTGATAAAGATAATCCAAGTGAGATCATTGACTTGGATCACCTTCATGATTTCTAGGAGTGTGACTCTGAGTCTAGCTACAAGACTCGTTAAATAAACAAAAGAGGTTTTAGGAGGCAACCCAATCTTTTATTTTTACGCATTTTAGGAGTGTCATGTGTTTTTATCTTTATTTGTTTGTTTTCATATGTTTAAATTATGTGATCATGCTTTGTTTTGTCTTTAACTTCGTCTTCATTGCAATCAAAGTATTTTCCATCAACTAAATTGTAAAGTAAAATATTCGGTTTATAAGAACCATTTCAAACATATTAAATAAATAGTTTGATTAATTCGCGTCTTGTGTCATGTTAGAGTCATATGATTGTACTAATCGTTCTCGTGGTTTATGCAGTAATTTTTTATGAAATAACTAATAGGATTTGCGTGCAAAAATTTTTAAGAAATGAATTTTTTTTATTAACAGGCTCTGGAGACGGTGTCAGGATTTTTTCTAACGGCGTTGCGTTTCCAGCTAAAGTAGGTTTTGAATTTATTTTTTTTTGAAAAATTACTTTTGTATAATTTCCAGAATTTGTAATTTTCCTAAAACTTACAGAAAACCACAATTACATTAGTACATTCATCCTATCTTTATTTCTTTCGTAGTGTCCAAACCCTAAACAATTACATTGCATATTATTATCCTGCCAATTTTACGCCAGGTGTAGTTGTTTCTTGTTTTTTGATGAGGTGTCATTTTATACACTTTTTCGGTGTCATTTAACCCCCTAAATCTTGCAAATATGCCCAGATTATGTGCTTAATCGTTTGTTTTCATATTTTTAGCACTTGGATGGCTTTTGGAGGAAATACGTGTGACTTGGGCTCATTTGGAGAAGAAACAGACAAGACTACGACTCTACACAAAATCTATTGAAGAAACAATCATTTAGACGGTGGAGACGGGGTCGCCAACTATTGAGACGGCATCAGAGATTGATCAAGACGGCATCAGGAGCATCATGACGGCGTCAGAATGTAGCTACCTCAAATGAAACCCTAGAAGCTTCATCAAAGCGACGACGTCAGGAATTTAGTGACGCCGTTGTGGTCTGATATCTATATATACAAACTCGTTTTAGGGTTTTTAGTGTGTAACTTTTGGGAGACGAACCCTAGTTTTGGAAGATGATTTTAGCATCCTTTGGGCTCATTTTTAGGGTGTCAAAACCCTCTTGTAACAAGCTCAACTGCATGATTTAATCAAGTAAAGTTCATTTATCCCTTATCAATTAATATGTCTATGTGTTTTGTGATAGATTCTTGTTCTTCTTCTTTATTTACCATGCAAGGCTAGATCTATTAGTATTTACTTATGATTTCATGAAACTTTGTATGTAGATCCTTATTGTTTTGCTTCTTGTGATGGATGTGCGCGTTAAGCTTTAGAAAACTAGCCATAAGATATTAAATTAGCATAGACGTCTAGGGAAACGCGAGTGTGTAGAAAGGATACCATCGGTAACAGTCTTTATACTACCTTACCCTTAATATGGTTGATCCCTCTTAAGTTGTTTTAATTGCATGTAATATACTCTTAGGGACCTTGTAATAGTCTTCACACTACCTTACTTGTGCGTTGCCTTAACGGAATATTACGTAGACGGCAGGTTCGTGTAATTCGTTCATGACTTAGGAAATACTTACACATATCATCACAAGGGTGAGAAAGCAACATAATTTGGAGAAACATAATAAGGAGTAATGCATGATTAAGTAAATACGTTTGTTTACTATATAAGTTATCACCAAAGTAGTTTAGATTTATTTTTAGTTTAATAAGTTAAAACAAACCAACCTCTCAAACCATGATATTTACTTACTTTTATAAAAATATAAAAATACAAAAAAAATCTTCTCTCAACCCCGTAAACCTTTGTAAGATTCTGTTCGAGCCTTCTCAACCTATTCCCCTAGAGAATGATAACAACCCCCGAGTCTTGCATATACTACAGTACAAAGATTAGGTACACTGCCTAGGGAGTTGTAAAACTTCTTGATGAAGTCTAACGAGAATCACATCAAGCTTTTGGCGCCACTGCGTAGGGAATAGTTAGGTTTTGAATTTTGTTTAACTTAGGTCTACTCGCTTGATTCCTATCAAGTGAGGATTTTATTTTTGGTATATTAGCTTTCTTCTAGTCTATCTTTTCTTCGTGTTATTTATTCGTAACTTATTTTCGATGACCACCATGGGAGACGAAAATCCTATCCGCACACTTGGAGATTACTCCAAACCTATCCACGAGGGCTATCAAAACACATTGAACTCCTCGAAGGGAACAATGTAGTGCCTCTGCGATCCGACACCATTTGGTTGGTGCAAAACGGATGCTCATTCCATGGACTTTGGTCCGAGGATCCAAACCAACATCTTAAAGATTTCCTAAAACTAATGGACTCACTTGACCTTGATGTAGCAAATAGGGAAAGAACGCGCCTGCATTTATTTCAATTTTCCCTTTGTGATCAAGCTAGCAATTGGCTTGAACGTCTTCCAGCAAGATCCATCTCCACATGGGAGGTGATCGATAGCAATCTTATACACGTAATAATAAAATAAAATATAATAGAAAATTACCAAACTACCCTTGTGGACAAAGGAAGAAAGGAGAATTCTCACAATTATATATATAATATAATACGTATATTAACCAGGAAGTATGATTCCCGGGTCATTATTCCCTAACGATTTGTGAAATTGAGACCACGTTTGTTGTTTGGACAATACTTTGAATTGGTTCAGAGATGATTTGTTTTCTAAAATCCTAAAAGTGAGCAAATTGAAGGACAATTAAACTTAACTTTAACAATGGGAAGTTAAACTCTAACTAAAAACGCAAAACGGGAACCCTAAATGGTAATTAAAAATCCAAAATTTCCAAAATTAAACCTAAAATGAATTTTTCTTTTTAAATAGACTCTAATTGACTAAAAAGTAAGTTTAAAGAAAACTAGAACAAAAACGGAGTTAAAATGAGCTTAAAACACGAAAAACGAGAACGAAAATGAATCCCGTTCTTTAAAAATTGAAATTTTGCAAATTAAACCCTACGGAAGTAAAACTAAATTTCCTAGAAACTATAACATAAAAGAAAATTTTCTAAAAAAGAATTATATTTTTTTGATTATTTTTCTATTTTTTATAAATTTTTAAAGTTTTTAATAAAAATAAATGTTTAAAAATACTAAACTAATTATAAAAATTCTGAAAAAATACTAGAAAATAGCTTGAACTACTAAGAACCTAGGAAAAATAAGCTTGGTTACACAGCTTATCGAATAAGATGTGTAATAAGCTTAAACAGGTTATTGTACTAAAGAGGACTAAACGTATACAAATATTAAATTTAGTAAAACTATAACGAAAAGACCCCAGGGCACCTTAGTTGGAGGTTTGTGGTGTGAGGTGTTTATAAAGGTTGATGATGTTGAGGTCAGGGGTTCGAGCCTTGCTCACCCCCGATTTCCATCTTTCCTTTTTTTTATTTTTGAAAACTTATAAAAGCAAAGTTGTTGAAAACCTGAAAACAAACAACTTTAATAAAAGATATTATTTTTGAAAACCACTAAATAAGCTAAAAACTGGCTTATAAGACAGAAAAACTCTTAAAACTATTTTTTTTACTTTATGGCTTTTTGTCTAAGATTGACAACTTAAAAAGCTAACAATAAGCTAAAAGCTAGGAAAACAAACTATAAGCAAACTATATTAAACCTAATAAGCTAGTGTAAACAAGAAAATAAGCAAAAGGAAAGGAAATAAGCAAATTAAGCACTTAAAATTAAACTGTAAACCAAACAGACCTTAAGCTACTTTGAGGCTTAAATTTAAACTAGCAAATAAGGACTTAAGACAAAGTGGCTTATAGAAGATTAAACCTTGACCTACTAGCTATTCAAAATTACTTTTGAAAAGAAATTTGGAAATCAATAGCTTAAAGCAAAAGGTGCTTGAAAACAGATAGAGAACTCAACACTTGCTGAATTTTCTTTTTGATTTGAAAGGACAACAGCTACTTTTGAGCTTAAAATCAGATTATCAAATGAGCTTTTTAATGCAAACAAAATTGAAATAGATTAACTATAACCCTAGATCTACTTGTATTCCAAAAATTAAGATATAAGAACTAAAATTACCTACTGAAAATTGATGTTGAAAATGGTTGTTTACAATATTATCTGCTGATGCAATTGGTAAGTAAAACACAAAACTATTAAGTGCAGGCTATGACACTACATTCAAAACAACATACTAAGTGCAATTTAGACAATGAGAGCAACTAGAAAGCAATTACACTGAAAATGCAAGCTAGACTAAAATTATACTAACAGATTTAAAATATAAACTAAAAATCTAATGAAAACTTGATTACACTTAACAAACTAACTAGGATTCAAACATATAAGCCTTAAATGATCATTAAATATCAAGTTTGAGATAACAGTGTGTCACAAGGCAGTAATAAATCTCAGTTTAGTATTGGCTGTTTCCAAACACCCCTTTATTTTTACTCAAGTCCATTTTTGGCTTATGAAACTTAGAAATTAAGCTCAAACTAGAAATACCAGATGGTAATCAGCTTATAATGAGCCTAATGAACATGTTTAAATAACTGATTAAGCAGAATTAATAAGCTACAACAATATGCTATTTTTTATGGATTTTTATGACAGATTTTAAACAATTACTTGCAAACTAAATTCTAAGCTATCAAGTGACTATGGTAGACATTAAACAAGCATAATAAACGAGATTAAGCAGATAACAAGCAAATTTAAGCTAAGTAAACAAATTAAGAATAGTAAACATGAAAATGTAAAAGGGAGTGTACCTCATATCTCAGTATAAACAGAGATGTTTGCTCTTATTAGAGCTTAAATCAACAAGCTCTGGCTTGTTTAGAACAAGCTAGTAGTGTCCATGAACCCTTCCAGGTTTGGTTCATCATTCCTCTTCCAGGTTTGGTTCATTATCCTTATTTAAAGCTTAGGTAATAGTGTGATTTGAGTAAATACACCTCAGTTAAGCTTGTAAAAGCTTAACTGAGTATAACAAGCTTAGTAGTAACAAGGAGAGCTTATGAGAGCTTATCAAGAGATTATGATCAAATTTAATAAAATTGTATTAAAGTAAAACTTAGATTAAAACTCAAAAAGTAAATGAAACTGAGTTTTTATTGAAAATTAAAGTTAATACAAGACTTAAAAAGGAAATTACATGAAATTAAACTTAATAAGCAAAAATAAGCTACCTAAAGCAACCTAAGCTAATCCTACTCCTCGTTTTTTCCCTCTGTATGAGCTACTCTTGAATTTATACTGATTCTGAGAAGCTTCCAAGCTTTCTACATGCTCCCCTCTCTTTTGATCTTAAACCTTCATCAATAACTAACTCTTGATCCATCTTGTGAGCCGTTGGATTGATTGAGTGATCACACGGATTGCCAACGTGGCATTCCGTGTGTCAAGCTCATTATACTTCTTTTACACTCACTTTAGTGTAAAAATCCATTTCCCCTTGTGTTTCTTTCCATGCCCGTGTGTCAGACCTTTTGGGTTTTAGCCAATGAGAGCCTTGGATGACGTATAACTATGCCAGCTTGGATATTGGAGCTTGAATTACTAAGCCACGTCCTCAATTTACATTTGCCCTTTGATTTTGACTCGGGGTTAAACGAAGAAGATGGTGAACAGTAAAAACCAAATTTCCCGCGTTTAGAATTATAAAAGGGTGCGTTTGATTTCTTTCTTTGACCCGGGTAAAATTGGTTTGACTTTGGGCTTATACAAAGGGTTTTGGGCCACGGGTAAGGTTAACAGGCTTGGGTTTTATAAAAAAGGATAACGAGTGTTAACTCTTTATATATTAAAGAGTTAACACCGTTAGGGCTTAGGGACCATTTTTGCAATTTGGTTTATTTGAGGGGCTTATTTGGGTAATTTGAGGTTTTTGTCTTCTTGTAGTTGACCAATGAGTTGACTTTTAGCTGACTTTTGTCCTTTCTTGCTATCAAATCCCGGGCTTTTGTACACTCTTTCCTTTCTCGTGTTCGTGTTTGTCCGGTTTTGACCGTTTTTCTATGATTTTTGCAATATCCGTACCTACACAATCATAAAGACAAAACAAGCAATATACAAGCATTTTAAGTTCAATTTTATCTTTTATGGGTTATTTTTGATATAAAACGGATATGTGTTTTCACACATATCAGGTGGATCTTACTATTCATTTCCTTGCTTAATTCTTTCTGTCAGGAAGGACTACAAAACTCTGCATTGACATCCTGATGTTCTAACAACATCAAAGAGAGTCTCTTTCTGAAGCATGGACTCGTTTCAAGGACTTACTCTAAAAGATCCCTCATCATGGCATCAATATTTGGCTCCAAGTCGAAATTATTTATGACCATGTCAATCCCGCCACAAGATGAACCATCGATCAATTGGCCGATGGTAAGCTTCATGATAGAAACGCTGAAGAATCATGGGCGCTATTAGAGGAACTAGCACTCTATGACAACAAAAGTTGAAATGACCCAAGGGATTTCGCTAAACCGGTCAAGGCAATCTCTTTGCCTCAAGATGTCCCGAGTACATCCAACCGTCATCTCGTTGAGCTCGAAAATCAAGTCCAATGCTTGATGGAAGCTCATCTTGCTCCTAAGCAATCTGATCAAGTAAACAAAATCACTTCTTCATGTGAAATCTATAGTGGTCCCCATGACACTCAATAATGCATGGAAAATCCCGAGCAAGCTTTTGTGTGTTATGCGTCCTCGTATATTGACAAAGTGCGAGGCAAGTGGTACACTTTCAAGCCCAAGAAAAACAACCTTGGTGACACCTATAATCCATCAGGGAAATTTCACTCAAACCTTAGGTGGAGACAACCCTAAAATTCTCAAAATAATTTTTCAAACCCACCTAATCGGTTTCAGCCCAACGATTCATTCCTGAACCGCTCCTTTAACAACAATCCTTAAAGTTTTAACAATCAATCAAATCTCAAAGGATTGGTGTTCAACTTCATGGCATTTGAGGACGCTAGATTTTCTAAGTTTAAGGCCGATTTCAAACAACAACAAGGCGAGATGACTAATAAAATTGACACAGTTTTGAAGGCTATCACTGATCGAATAACAGGAGCACTCCCAAGTGACATGGCCAAGAACCCGAAACTGAGTGTTAACCCTAACTCTTTAATTTTGTCTGCTCGTTCTTACCCAATGGAAGACCCCCAATGCTTATCTCATCCTCTCAATTCGATTAATTCTATCAAAATGCGTTACAAAGAAACAAACCATTCTCAAAAGGACCAGCTGCAAACGGTCATGGAAATTGGAACACAATAATTAGAAGAACCTGAGCGAACCCTAGAATATGAATTCTAAGATTTGCATCTTAACTTACCGGTTCTTGAAGTAGTAGCTCATGCTCCCATATATAACGCAATACTTGATAAATGCGTGGAAAGTTTAGAGCTAGGCAAAAATGGATTTGCATTCATCCAAGGCAAAATGCCTATGAAAATCAAAGACATCGAATTATTCACTCTATCTTGCAGATTAGAGGACTCAAAACCTTTTGATACCTTAGCCGACTTAGGATCATGTGTGAACATAATTCCATTATACCTCTTCAAAAGGCTTAAGATCGGACTATTAGAAGAGACTGACCATGTTTTCGGGTTGGCAGACGGAACCAAATCTTATCCCATTAGAATTGTTAGGGACGTAGAAGTTCACATAGGAAAACTAAAACTCTTTAACAACTTTTACGTAATTTGTAGAATATGAGTAATCTTTGAAATACAAGCAAGAACTAAAGAGAGAAAGTGGGAAGGGAGGATGTATTTTCTAGTGAGAGAAAGAAAAGAACATAAAATGCATTAAGTGAAAAATGATACATACAACCAACTAACCACCTCTCCAAGTCATGAAGAGGTGTTTATATACTTACAAGGGGCGGATGAGCCTTGGCTTGATGGGCTTATCCATGATCCTTGGTCTAACTACCTATGTAAGTTTCCAAAAATTACTTAACGAGCTAACGACTGTTATCTATGGAAGTGGCCGACACTTTCTTGTTCCTAACAATCTCCCCCTAAGGAAGGTCACTCTGTTTTACAAAATTTAAACCTAGCATACTATGCTTCATCTTTAGTCTTGAGCTCGTTTAACTTCAATCATTAACTTATGATTTGATGTAGTGATCATTGACTTTAGGCTTGAGCTTGTTCCTTTATCTTGACTTAAATGTGAAAATGTTATCTTGAACACCACGAGATCATCAACTAAGCATAATCTTGATTCGCCATCTTGTGAACTTGTGACTTTTGGACTGACATGCTTATACCTTTCTTGATATGTTATCTTGAAAAGCTTTAATATTGCATCTTTCTTGAGGTTCTTTAACTATAACACTTCGTCACTTCGAGAAAGACGTTCGGTATCAGAGTGACGAAAACTTCTTTGAAATTCTTTGACTTTAATACTTTGTCACTTCAAGAAAGACGTACGGTATCAGAGTAGCGGAAGTCTTGAAACATGTACTTGAGCTTTCATGATGTCTTTATGTTAGTCGGTCGGGTATGAGCATGTGGCTATGAATCTTGCGAGTCAGCTGGAATCAGGTACCTTCACCTCCATCTTTAAGTTTCCTGCATTAAAACATATAGCAATAAAGTGGAGGACGAATACGGCTTTGTCATTCGCCCGTGTTTGGTTGGAATAACCTTCGAATCCGTAAGGATCGACCTGTAATCAGGTAGATTCAATTTAAGAAGAATCTCTTTGATAGGATTTCTAGCTGAAGTATAGAATCTTTCTAACACATTTTTTGTGACACATCGAGAGTGTTAATCATTTCAAAAATTCATCATCAATCGTCAATTCATAACCTGGAACAAGTTTAATTCTTATAGAATCGCACCATTATTTCTTTCCAGTTGTCACAAGTTTGATTCGTATAGAATCGCATAAGTCACATACCATGAGCTTGTTTGATGTTGGCTCAAGCAGGATTTCCATCTTCATTGTGAATACTTAAGTATCACTCAGATGTTCTGG
>BQNB010182897.1:0-12455 GCA_026074375.1 Tanacetum coccineum | reverse complement strand
TGACTTTTTACCTTGGTTAAAGGTGAATAGTTAGAATTTGCCTAAGTAGTATTATTATTATATATTTTATAGGTACGTAAAACTACGAATCAAGGGAGTTTTCCAAAAGATGAAACTCTCAAAGTGTCAAACGATTTTGATAAATCTATCAAACACTTTGATTGGTTTTCAAGGTTTTATGGTTACGATCCTATACCCAACAACCTATTAACTCACAACGATTTTAAATTCATAAGGTGGTTAGGTTATGTATTAGTCCTATGATCCAACAAGAACCGAGGGGATCTACCTAAGGACACTTTATAGTTAGAAATAGCAGTCCTTAGGTATGATTAGAGATGAATGAGAATAAGGGAATAGTGTTGACTAAGACATGAGTTATCATTGGAATAATCTCAACAAGGTGTTAGTAATGACGTCTTGGTAAGCATTGAAGGGTTTGAAGAATGGAAAAGAAATGTAAGGATAAAGGGTTTAAATAAAGAATCCCTCCATACACTTTAGGCATAAACCGGGTCAATACATATGCTATTAATTTTCACAAAGATGAATTCTGGTATTGAAGAAAGACATTATGGACCCACTAATGCACTGCACAGCCCTTCCCAACCATTCAAGTTTCTCCTAAAAGAGACTTGTCTCATTTGTCACGGAGATCAACACGACTTCTATTAACTTTCTCACTCCGAGTTAGTTGATATTGAAAAGGCGGCAGTCAGCTTCAGCCTTCGATTACTAAAACCAAAACGCACAAATCAAGTCTAGAGCCAAGTGTTCAATCTATAAATCGTACTATGACACATTTACTGATAAACACTTGTTGTTCAACATTTAGAACACAAGTGATAACAAAGAGTCCTACGCATTAAACTTGTGATTTTGCCAGAACATCTGAGTGATACTCTTTAGTATTCACAGTGATGATGAAAATCCTTCCAGAGTCATCATCAAACAGCTCTACGGTAGGTGACTTGCGAGATTCTATATGAATCAAACTTGTGATAACTGGATATCGATTTTGGTCCAGTAAATGAATTGACGACTCAATCAGTAAGATAGTAACTAACTGATTCAATCATATCGTGTTGTCTGCTTTGAGACGTTTCGGTAATGAGAACAAGCAAGTATGGTAAATCTAATGCATCTGTGTTAGAGGATCTAATACTTTAAGCTGGAAACCCTGTCAAAGATATTCTTCTAACTTGAATCTACCTGATCACATGTCGGTCCTTATGAAATCGAAGGTTAACGCAACCATACTCAGACGAATGACAAAGCCATATTCGTCCATATCTGCTACTTATCACTAACCTTAAATTGTAGGTACAAATGACGGTGTTGCAACCTCATTCCAGCAAAGTTAGATTCATTACCACATGCTCATACTCAAGCTACAAAGACATACTACAAGCATCAAGATTCAAGAATCAAGAAAGCTAAAGATTAATCAAAGACAAAGACTTTCACAACTCTGATATTCAAGATCTTCCTTAAAGATATTAAGATTATCAAGATAAAAATTGTCAAGGGAGATTGTTAGCAAGCTTTCAAGATGATGCATAGTACGAGCATGTTGGTCAAGACACAAGATCACAGGATGGCAATGACGATAAAGATCTCAAGGAGAAAGATTTAAAGATCTCAGGATTAAAGACAGAGTCAAAAGACAATGACAAAGGCTCAAGATCAAAGATTACACACCATGAAGGAACAAGCCTACAACGGAGATAAATTCCAAGACCAAGACTCAAGAACTCAATGACAAAACAATCTCAAAGACCATGCTTCGGGGGAGATTATTAGCCTCAAAATATAGAGTCAAACATGGAATCTTGGTCTTTCATCAATATATGTTGTGATAGGCTAGTTACGGGAATCAGGCTCGTTATTTAATCTAATATTGTATAAGTTGCGGGCTAAAGCCCAAGTTAACCCGAGATCGGCCCATTAGACAAAGCCCACTCGGCCCAAGTAAAGCCTTAAGAGGCCAGCCCATAGAAGTGGTATATATACCCTCTCCAAGGATAGAGATGGTGTTGGTTCTTTCATTTGTAACATACATTTTCAAGGAATCCTCCATCTCTTTCTCTCTATAGTTTTCTCTCTCTAAACTTCTTTCTCTTTTCTTTCTTATTGATTTCGATCCAATCATGTGGTAGTGAAATGATATCATGGTTCCTACAGCTATGTCGTACCCTATGTGTGGAAGTTGCCATTTGAAGACTCTGCAGCATATCTCAACACCATTGCTACGTCATAGCTAATAAAGATCACACGAGAAAGGATTTGGAGAAAAAAATCACTTTCACCACAAGGAGACAGGAGAACGAAGAAAGGAAGGAAGCAAGCTTGATTCAATTAGTAATCTACTTTGGTTTGGTTATTCTACATCATAAACTCGATACCATGCTTGTTTTACTTGTGATTCAGAACCCAAACATGAACTAGCATGCTTGTGCTCCCTTTGTAATGTTATTTATGTCTTTTCTTCTCTTTCGTTGCTAATCTTGCTCTCTTGGATAATTTGTGTTGTATGCTCATCGATTCTAGCTTTGTTTTTAGGTCGTAAAATAAGGATGCGTGTATGCCAAGTAATAAGCTACCCACTGAATCCTGGTGTCCACTATTGACCACAGGAGGACCAATCCGTAAGGTTGTTTGACCTATGCCCATTAGGAAACTCTTAGTATGATGGCCTAAAAAGGAGAGTTAGCCATGGCAATAAGTAGCAATTTATTGACATGTTGGGTGTTATTTTTGGATCTTTACATCATTAGGGTGTAAGCTTTTATTATGGCATGTCTAGTCATAGTAGGAGGCGTGAAACACTTTAGAGTCTTCAAATAACCCTGAGAGCTTATCTAGCAAACTAGTTGGAAGAATTCACCATTGTGAACTAAGTATAGGTTAATTACCTCCGTAGGTTCATTCCACTTAGGAATCATAGACTAGGCAAAGATGCGGTTTCGAGCCTAGCGAGTTTAAGAAACCTCCAGGTAATTAAGTTAGCAGCATTGGACCTTAGAGAAAGTAAAAGAATTCATAGAAATATTTAAATGGTAGCATATTCTTTTCTCTTGTCTCATTTTTGTTTGTTTTACTTTTTGTCCAGTTATTTTTAATTTAATATTTCAATCCAAGCCTCTTAGTTATCTTCTTTCACTAAACCATCTACTCTTGGGAACGACCTCGGATTTACCAATAATCGCATGATCGAGTTCTCTACCCGTTAGTGCGTTTTTTGATCCTCGGGTAAAACGAGTTTTATAAATTAAAAAACTTGGTAATTGCAAATATAAAACACGCTGTGGAAAACTAGAAGGAGGATTGAATAGTTTACCTCTTTTTAATTCAAGATTTTAAAGTGTTTGTAAAAATTCTAGATTCAATCTTTATGTGAATTCAACACTTGCACAATATGAACAATATACTTATCTAAACAATAAATAGGATAGTATGAGAGAATAATGTAAGACAAGAGATAAGAGTAAGAACAATCAAACCACAACATGAGGATTTATAGTGGTTCAGTAATGAAACACCTCTTCGCCCTACTCCACTCCTAGAGCACCTAACTCGAGAGTTTTCTTCACTATGTCAACAAGCTCCCTTATGGCGGAGAAAACCTTACACAACTTTTGCTTATCCTGATTTCTGACACTAAGCTAGATGTCGAGTTCTAATCTTAGCTAGAACCAATCTACCACAACTTCACTACACAACTTTGCTTCACGACTTGATCATGACAACACAACTTCTTCACACCTTAGTTTTCTTTACACCACTACTTCGTCAAGCCACTACTATAATCACACCTAACTAAAACTACTAGGAAAGATCACCAAGATCTAACTATACTTACAACAATCACCAAGATCTAACAACTACACAACTTTACAAGATTTACAAGTGATTTACAAGTTATGATATAGATGCAATAAGATTGCAACAACACACAAAGGTGTAATACTTCTTTACTTGATTGTAGGAAGTATCCTTCTCTTGCACTTGAGGAATTGAGCTTGGATCACTTGGAAACAAAGCTTTATGATTAAATGATCAAAGGATTTAATGAGATGTGTGGGCTGTTTTTTATCAGAAAGAATGAGTGCAAAAGGTGAGAAAATAGTAGGGAATAGTCCAGTATTTATAGGACAAACTAGAGGAGCGTCTACCTATGGGCGGTCCCCTTAATTTTAAGGGGGGCGCCCGTGTATTTAAGGGGGCCGCCCTAGACTGGGCGCTCCCCAGTTTATCCTTTTGTGTAGGGAGAATTTTCTAGAACTTTCTAGTCGTTTTAGGTTCAAAAATTTGAATTTCAAAATGTTTATTTTGAATAAAACATTTCTTATAAATACAAAATTATTTTGTATATATTTTAAAAATGTTTGTCCCATTTTATAAATGTAAGGTTTAGAAAAATAAAAAATTTCTTTGATCATTCAACAAATTAAAGTTTGTTTGTTCATACCTTTAGTGATTTACGTCGGGTGCGAACTTAAATTTGTTGTTGAAGAAAACATGAGACGTCGAAAGATGTTGACGTACGAATTGATGATTTGTGATTACGAGTAACTTAAGCACTTTACGGCCGCCTCTCTCTGGACGCTAACTATTACTAATGAATTTGATCAGCTGTCTGGAGATTTTCACTTATGAACGTTCTACTATTGTTTTTGAGTTTAGTCATACAAGGCTCGTTATACGTAGATGAAGTGAAAAATATACTTAATAATGTTTTAGCCATTATTCCTATCAACAATCTCCCCCTTTTTGATGATTATTCAAGAGAATGTTAACGTCGTTGTAATGTCTAACTAAAATTATTTTTTTAACAAGTTATTTAGTGAGCTTTCCCAGTTTTATGTTATTTCGTCCGTCCCTTTTTGTAGGAGTCAGTCACTCACAAAAATGCTATTGTTCGAGACATTTGCTCAGTATTAATTTTCTGTTTGGTGTAGGTGACTGTGAGATCTACAATGTAATGAATAAATGCTGTCCATACTCTTGATTGGTGTGTTTCCACCCTCGTTTTATCGAGGGGACACCAAGAATCGAGCAAAAGATGCATATTATCAGACACATATGGTTTCTGTGGCTATACCAAAACACATCGTCGTCTAGAATCAATTACATAATATCTCCGACACGCGCTAGCAAAGACAGAAGAAAAACCCAATATGACACCAGTGCAAGCAACACAATCCCAAAGAAATAAAGATACTTCATTAGTTATGGATAATGTGTGTGAATACACACAAGGCTTTACATAAAAGAAAAAACAAATTTGCTTTAGAAGCATATGATACATCATGATAAGAAAATCCTTAAGTTGCAATTAGAAGGATTTTTGGACTTGTTGCGACACAAAAAAGGGTTTTTTTTTTGGACGTTTATTTGTAGGCCATATACGAGATTAGTTGGTTGATGATGGAAGAGTTTGGAGCACAATGCAGGAGGGCTGGTTGGATTGATTCGTCTGACGGTTTATATATTCCAAATAACTCAAAGCAAATTCTCTAACGAATGCCTTAACCGAGGGAAAAAGGTCAAAAGCTACACCAAAGAGATTAAATTTATAAGAATTACAAATCAATAATAAAAAGATCCGGAAGAGATTATTCCCGGTCGTAGTCCCAAACGAGTTGGCTGCATTTTTGCTAATTGAAATTTATCCTGGTTTTGATGAGAAATTGAATGATGGAAACACTGATATAATTATAACTATAGTTAATTAAATAAAAATTAATTATACTCTACGGAAACAAATATAGGAAATTGGGATCTTAAAATACTAGGGAAACCAAAATTAGTTATAGGGGAAATCCTATAATTAAATTTATACTAAATACGGGGAACAGAATCAGGGATCGGGAACCCTAAATACTAAAAATTAAGAAAATAATTTGCTAAATTAAATTAAAAATTAAATTAAATTCTAATAACTTAATTTGCAAAAATAGAAAACTAGAAACTTAAAACGGAGGTCGTTTGAATGTAAAACGAAAATGAACTGGTTAAATAAGACGCACCCGTATAAAAACGGGGGCTAAATGAAATTTAAGCAAAAAATAAAGCCTTAACACTAAATTTTATATTTTTCCTAGACACTAAAGACAAAAAGAAAATTTTTGTAAAAAGAAAATATTTTTTTTTATAAATTTTTGGATTTTTTATGATTTTTCTAAGATTAAAAACTATTTAAAACTAAGGAAATAGAAAAGACAAAAAATAAAAGTATAAAAATTCTGAAAAAATAATAATTAAATATAGAAAAAGTTAACATTCTAAAATATATTAAAAAAATGCCCCAAACCCAAATTTTACTGATTAAAATTAAAAGTAATTAAACTAATTAGATTTTAACCTAAATTAATTAAATAATAACTAAAAGAGTAACAGCTGTTTAAACTAGAGGGACTAACAGAGTAAGTAATAGCAACAAGGACTAACGATATGTATCAGTCAACTAATATAAGGGCACTAACAATGTTAACTAGAAAAGAGGAAGTTACACAATTGGTCCCTGAAGTGGACCCCGATTACAAGGTGGGTCCAACTAGCTTATTATCAAAAAGCCAAAGAAGCAAATTTGTTCAGGGGCTTAAGGGGAGCCGTTTTCATTAAAGGCACTAATAAGTGAAATCTCAAAGCCAGAAAATTAAGCTCTTAAGGCTGCAAAAGCTAAATAAGCTTTTCAGCTTATTTTTCTTTCTTTTTGGGGCTTAAGGCTTCAAGATAAGCTATAACTAATGGAATAAGCTACTTAATCCTAAGGGAGTCCTAAATAAGCTAAGGGAACCTAGATTAAGCCCTAAAATAAGCTGAAATTAAAATAAGCTATTCTAACAGTTTTAAAAAGAAACAGAAATAGGCTACTTTTAAGCTACTATTAAGCTATTTAAATAAGCTAACTAAGGCAAATAAGCTGCTAAACCTAGAAGTGATACCTATAAGCTATGTTAAAAAGCCAAAAGATCCTATAGCTTAAGGTTAAATAAGCTAGAAATGTGGGGCTAGATTTGGTGCTCAGCACCAGGGGAGGTTATGGCAGTGGCTAGGGGCTTTTTGGGCTTATGAAAAATAAGCTCTCAAGAGATTATTAGCCAAAACCAACTTCAAACAGATAACAAAGGGAGGGTATTGAGCTTATATTCAAAACTTGGGAGCCTAAAAAACAATAAAAGCTGCTGAATTTTGGGCTTAAAAATGGGGATTCTCAAAAATCATTCAAACACAAACACTTGGCTTATCACTTGGTCAAGTTAAAAGAGACAGAACATGGGCTTTGGTAAATGGCTAGAAACAACACCCAAGAGCACAAGAACAATGTGCTTAAGCTGCATAGGCAGCTTGAGCACTTAAGCTTGTTTTAGGCTTATGAATTTTGACAGATTACAAAAGGATGCATAAAAAATTATTTTTACACTAAAAATTTTGTTTAAAGTGGCCCAATAAACCTCACACACTCAGCCAAAGTTGGCTGAGTGGTGTTCACCCATGGAAAACCCAATTTGACCCATTTTAAGTGTAATGCCAAACACCCCCTTAATTTGTAAAAAACGTTTTTAATTGATTTTTAGTAAATGGAAGGCTGAGAAAGGTGAGTACTAGTGAGGTTTAACAATTCTAACACATTCTTAAACAAGTTAAACATGATTTAAAGGCTTCTATTAATCTTTAAATTTCGACAATAGAGTATGAAGATTTTCAAGAAACTCTTAACTTTTTATTAAAAATTAAGAAATTACAACATAAAACTTTTTTAATGAACTGAATTACAATAATGCTTAAAGAAGACTTAATAAAAAAAACATTTAAACTAAAATTAACAAACTGCCACAATCGGTAAAAACGAGCCCGACCATGAGTCCACCAGAATGTCTATCACCCACAACACTAACAAAACCTCGATTTACCTTAATTCATTACTTACCAAAGAGGAATTCTCTAAGAAGTGATTTAAACTAAGAATCAGCAAAAACCAAGAAGTAACTTTAATTTATGTCCAACAATTATATATTAATTTTTAATAAGTTGATGACATAAAGAAACAAAAACGCCAACAATTAACCACTTTATGAGCCCTTAACGAGACACCAACTACACTCTATGTTTAGCATCATACTTTTATATAAAACTAAAAAAAAAAACAGAAAGAAAGAATAAAAATTAAAACTTTAATATCACAAAAAATACAACAAAAAAACAACCAACAACACACAAGAATAACGCCAAACCCCCACCCAGTCCACCCCCATAAGCATCCCCAACTATTGACAAACCTCCCAGCCAAACCCACCCCTAGGCCCCGATCCACTATCCAAAAACGCATACTACGCCAAACATTTCCCCATCCCACAAACGCTCCCTGAACATACATCACACACTATATAATAAGGGACCACCGATCAAGCCATATGATCTTGCTTCAAAAAAGAAAACCAAGCATTACTATTTGAATGGTCGATCATGAAACTAGCAACCTCTTGACTTTTTCAACGCAATAATTCAACGCTCATTACAAAGCTTCTACAATAAAACACCAACTCAATAAGCTTAATTAAATAATAAGTTAAGTGTCATAGCTCAGCACGCAACATGCCGAACTTCAATCCAAACTTATATCCTAAAAAGACCAAAATACTATGCTGTCAACACACTTTAATAATTCTATTTTTGCATATTTTTTACATTTGGCGCATATTTTTGCTATTTTTGGTGGCAAAAACGGACTCACTACGCGATAGACAAAGACAAATGCAAGTAACAAGATCGTATCGCAAGATCCCCCCATACTAAACTAACATTGTCCTCAATAGTGGACTATCACCCCATACACTAATGTTCAAGAGCATAAACCACATATTAAGGGTTTCTACGCAATCTAACACTCGCAGATTACTTAAGTATAATACTTAAAGATAAGGAACGTTACGATCAATAAGATCTCAGATATCGGATTCCCGTATAAGCATGCGAAGGATTCAAGATTGAGTGGAAGATGTACAAAACCATGAGCACGAGAGTCTATTCCTAATCTGGGGAGTGGCAAAATAATAATAGAAAAAAAATAAAAAACTTTTAAATAAAAAATATAAACCCCCCCCCTGCGCCCCCACACCCCACGAGCACGAGAGTCTTCAAAATTCCAGCAATCCTTGACATAAACCACAAAATATAAAACACAAGAAAGGAAGAGACGAGCCTCCTCACATCACACTTATTCAATATTAATATACTAATATACTATTACTAAGGATAAGCATGGGTTGCCACCCACGAAGCGCTTGTTTTTGTTAACCGATTTACGAGCCTGACTCGTCCCTGAATTTAATTGTCCATGGGGAAAGTTTGGAGATCCGGGACAACCATCGTTGGTATGTCCCCTCCAAAGTAATGCTTAAGTCTATGACCATTCACCTTGAAGTTTGGCCCGTCGGTTTGAGATAACTCGACGGTGCCGTAAGGAAATACTTGGGTAACGATGAATGGTCCAGTCCAGCGGGTCTTAAGCTTGCCCGAGAAAATCTTTAATCGAGAATTAAAGAGGAGGACCCGATCACCAACGTTAAAAACGCGGTTCTTGATCTTAGAATCATGGATCCTCTTCGTTTTCTCTTTATAGATCAAAGAGTTCTCATAGGCCTGATCACGAAGTTCATTTAATTCATTCATTTGAACTTTTCGGTGATCACCCGCGGTCTTAAGGTCAAAATTACAATGTTTTAAGGCCCAATAGGCCTTGTGTTCTAGCTCGATAGGTAGATGGCAAGCCTTTCCGTATACGAGCTTATAAGGAGTGCACCCGATGGGTGTTTTGAAAGCGGTACGGAAGGCCCATAATGCATCATCTAACTTATCGGACCAAGAAGCACGGTTTTCACCTACGGTCCTTTCTAAAATGCGTTTTAAACCACGATTTGAAACCTCCACTTGCCCACTCGTTTGTGGATGATACGCGGTAGAAAGTCGATGAGTAACTCCATATTTAAGCATAACTTTAGCAAATTGATCATTACAAAAATGGGTACCGCGATCACTGATTATAGCACGAGGGGTTCCAAATCGGGCAAAAAGAGATTTTAAAATTTTTACAACAACTCGGGCATGGTTAGTGGGGAACGCTTTTGCTTCAACCTATTTTGACAAATAATCGACGGCTACGAGGATGTACTTGTTCCCTCGTGAGGACGGGAACAATCCCATGAAATCGATGCCCCATACGTCAAAGATCTCGCAAACTTGAATTGCATTTTGAGGCATTTCATCATGTTGCGAGATTTTGCCTTGACGTTGACAAGCGTCACACCATGTGACTAAGTCATGGGCATATCGGTAAATAGTAGGCCAAAAGAAACCGGCATCAAAGACTTTTTTAGCGGTGTAGTTGGCACCATGATGTCCCCCGGTGGGTCCATTATGGCAAGCCGTGAGGATATCAACGGCTTCTTGGCCGTGAACACACCGTCTAATCACTTGATCCGCACAAATCTTAAACAAATAGGGGTCGTCCCAAAAATAATGCTTAACATCCTTAAAGAATTTTTTCTTTTGTTGGGACGACATCCCTTTAACAACGAAATTCCCCGCATGGTAATTTGCAATGTCGGCAAACCATGGGGTACTTGAATCATTATGAGAAGATATTATTCCAAGGGTCTCGAGAGGAAAAGTTTCATTAATTTCTGTTTTCTCGAGATCACCTTCATGAGGATTTTCTAGTCTAGATAAATGATCGGCCGCGAGATTCTCCGCTCCTTTTTTATCACGAATAATAACATCAAATTCTTGGAGGAGGAGAATCCACCAGAGCAATCTCGGCTTAGCATCTTGCTTAGCAAGAAGATACTTGAGAGCCGAGTGATCCGTATACACTATGGTCTTTGATAAGACTAAGTAAGGCCGGAATTTCTCGAAAGCATACACAACGGCTAATAATTCTTTTTCCGTAGTCGTGTAATGTGCTTGAGCATCCGTCATGGTCTTACTTGCATAGTGTATAGGCTGAAAATGTTTGGTCTTACGTTGCCCCAAGACTGCACCTACCGCGTAATCACTAGCGTCGCACATAATTTCAAATGGTAGGTCCCAATCGGGGGCAACTAAAATCGAGGCTTCGGTTAACTTCTTCTTAAGTATATTAAATGATTCAATACATTCTTTCGAGAAGATGGGTCATCGGCCGAGCGATTTTAGAAAAATCTTGAATAAATCGACGATAGAACCCCGGCGTGACCTAAAAAACTTCGAACGCCTTTGACGGAAGTCGGATGAGGGAGTTTAGCTATAACATCAACTTTAGCTTTGTCGACCTCAATCCCGGACTTTGAAATCTTATGTCCTAGAACAATGCCTTCTTTTACCATAAAATGGCATTTCTCCCAATTTAGAACTAAATTAGTGTCTTCACACCGTTTTAGCATTTTGTCTAAATAGGAGAGGCATGATGAGAAAGAATCCCTGAAGAACGAGAAATCGTCCATAAAGACCTCCATTGTTTCCTCGATCATATCGTAGAAAATGGCCATCATGCACCTTTGGAACGTGCCCGGAGCATTACAAAAGCCGAAAGGCATGCGTCGGTAGGCAAACGTCCCATAAGGGCAAGTGAAGGTAGTCTTCTCTTGGTCTTGCGGGTCAATTGGAATTTGAAAATATCCTGAAAATCCATCTAGAAAACAATAATATTCGTTTCCCGCGAGTCTTTCGAGCATTTGGTCCATAAAAGGCAACGGGAAATGATCTTTACGAGTCGCATCATTAAGCTTTCGGTAATCTATACAAACACGCCATCCGGTAACTAGTCTTGTAGGAATCAACTCATTATCTTCATTTTCAACTACGGTCATACCACCCTTTTTAGGCACACAATGAACGGGGCTCACCCACGGACTATCGGAGATAGGGTAAATCAATCCGGCATCAAGGAGTTTGATAACTTCCTTTTTGATAACCTCATGAATTTTCGGATTTACCCTTCTTTGATGTTGAATCGCCGGTTTGAAATCGTCTTCCATTAAGATCTTATGAGTACAAAAACTAGGGTCGATACCCTTAATGTCGGAAATTTTCCATGCGATGGCCCGTTTGTGTGACTTAAGAACTTTTAAAAGGGCGGCCTTTTCTTCATCTTTTAATTCTTTAGAAATTATGACGGGTAATTTATCGGTTCCTTCTAAAAATGCATATTCAAGATGAGACGGTAAATCCTTGAGCTCGAGCTCCAGTGGTCCTTCGATTGAAGGCTTCGTCATAGTCACATCAACTTGCTTAAGGTCATCATTCTTTATCGGAGGGAGATTCGGAGAAGGATCTTCATTCAATAATTTCTCAAGGTAAAGAATATCTCCCTCTGTGACGTAGTAATCGTCATCCAAATTAGAAAGCTCATCCGGGGTGATTGAAGTTATTTATTAACCCTTTTTATATATAAAAAATATATAATACTTATA
>BQNB010182896.1:0-12455 GCA_026074375.1 Tanacetum coccineum | reverse complement strand
TGTCCATCTTGTAATAAACTTGCTAGGAAAGAAAACCGTTAAATAACTTATACGTCGTATTACACAAACACAATAAGCAAACAAACAAGAATATAAACTATTCTAAACTACACTAATCCTAAGGGCTAGATTAATCTAATGTTAAAAACCAAAATATCAAATATAAAACAAGATTATATTTTTCACTCCCCGACAGCGGCGCCAAAAACTTGATGTGTCGTTGTGTGGTTGTAATTTATGTTTCAAGTTTTAAATTTATATTTTGCCGACTTTACCAAAAACAACACTTTAACGGGCAGTGTACCCGGTCAGATGGGAGTTTCGTGGTAAGTAGGGTGTCGATCACTAAGAGCGAGAAACAATCTTTCAATTTATTAATATTTTGGTTATCTAAACTAAGTTAATTCTATTCTATGTTAAACCTATGCTAAACCTATGTTAATCCTAAATCTAACGGATAAGGGGGTTTTCAGCCTGAGAGACTGGCACGGGTTTTGTGGTGACTAAAATCAACTTAAGACACTAAAACACACGCAAGCAAATTAACAGAAGATAAAAGAGCGGTCTAGCCAAATATAAGAAAACTGTATTAAACCCATTCATTAAATTAATCCAATTAGAATGTTGGTTTGTTTATTTAGTGCAATGATTACTTATCTCGAGGCGGCATATCATTCTTAAGACTTAGGCGTTACTTCTTCCTAAGACCTAGATACGAAGAATTCTGTCACAATTAAACGTATCCGCATAAAGCATCCTTATTTGCTGATTATAATCTATCTTAGGGATTAAAGCAATGGTGATCTTGTTAAACCCTAGCTCATAAAGACTTTACCCACTTACTGCTTAAAGGCAATTTATAAACTAGTAGTCCACTGGCTAAGTCTTTACCAATTAATTGAGAACGTACTTGTTGATCCTAAGGTTCACCTGCCGGTCCAACTAAGCTCGCAATATAAAGGCAAAGATAGGTCATTATTCTTGATCATATTGGTCTAGATGTATAAATTACTATATGGAGAGCCATCCTGGCATCTAGATTACTTGGTTTGTATCACTAGATCCAGTTGAATGATAGGACGCATACAAAAGCACGTAAACAAGTATAAACTGATAAACGTAAACAAGCAATAAACGATAAATTAAGCAATCGATATAAACAAAACTAAACATTCAAATCTTCATAATAATGGCAAATAGCCGAAGGTATTTGCCTTCAAACATCATAATCAATATAAGAGTAATAATTTGGCCAATGTAAACTAACCGAGTTTATGAATGATACCAAAAACTAAACAATTACAAGAGTATAGGAGATTACAAGGTGTTTCCTATGGAATTAATTACTTTGCTCGACCTCTTCTGCTCTTCTTCTCTTCTGAAAATCGACTTTTATGGTTAAGGTATCAAAAATATGATTTAGCACACTGAAAACCCGTTTTTAGGTTTTCTATTTATAAGGTATGGAATTTGGTCGATACGGCGTATTGACTGAGGTCAATACGGTGTATCAGAGGTTTTTTGGAGTAGGGACCACGTTTGATATCTTCCAGAATATTTTATTACTATATCTTGAATACGGCGTATAGATCTTCTCTAGATACGGAATTTTGAATCTTGTTCCTTTGTGGTCTTTAGTGAAGTGCAGGAACATATACGCCGTATCTTCCATGATGGATACGGCGTATTGGATGTCAGAATCAATTTCTTCATATTTCTTCGTTTAAGCTCCAGAATGCGTGCCTTTTAGCTAATCTTCACCAAGTACTGCATAATTATTGCAATTCTCAAATACAAAACGATTAAGTAACAACTCTTTGCTTAAATTATATAAAATGAGTTATTTACATGGGATAAATGATGCTATAAAAGTGACGTTATTTGATGTCATCAAAGATCATAAGAGTATTTTAGGAGTAACTAAATCACACCGCGCAACTCAAATCAACATACACCGAGATAATTCCTTTAGAAAGAATGTTTCGTGATAACCATGATGAAAATCTGAAATCAGATCATGAGATTTCGATAAGATCAAGAGAATTTAGAACAAGCACTCTGTCTGTTTTCGTAAGCGGTGGCATTTCTTTTCTTGCATACTTTACTCTTTTTCTTTCTGTGTTTGTTTCTTGGCTTTTTGAAACAAGACATATACTTTTATTTTTTTCAAGTAAACGATTTCTCATTTCTCTCTTTATATTTTTCTCTCACAAATCTCTCTTTCTATTTTTTATCATTCTCACTAACATCATATGAAGAAGAAAATTTTGATCTTTGAAAGTTTTCAATCATTGTAAAATACACACTCCACTCCCTCTTAACAATATCCGAGATACATTGTTTTAACATAAAGCTAAAATGAAAACGCAAAAATACAAAGATTGTTAAGATGAATGTTATACAATTTCACCAGTTTCCTTAACTTTCCGAAAAATTTCACTTTTTCAACAAATACATACGGACACTCCCCCCCCCTCAGAAAAATACCGTAATTTTTGATAAAAACCTTTATAGGAGTTCCTCTTTGCAATTCCGAGTCCATTTTTTTTCTTAGACACTTTTCAACAAGAGAGTACAATCGATTTGAAGACCTTTTAAAATTGATTTTATCTTGAAAGTACCACATTTTAAAATCTGAATCTATTGTAACTCATCAACTTGAGATCATTGACTTTTTAAACAACTTGATTTTATCTTTTAAGTACCGCATAAAAATTTTAAAAAATATGTATCAATGACTCATGTCACAGAAGACTTCTCATCCCTTTTTCAAAGATAAATCACTACGCGTTATATTTTTTTTCCTTAAAGCACAGGTTATGTACTGAGATGCACACAAGCCATCAAATGAAGCTCGGGTATAAAAACCAAAAATCTTTTTGTATTTTCTATAAAATTTTTAATAACCAAAAATCTTTTTGTCATTTCTAAAATTTATAAAAGAAAATCTTTTTGTATTTTCTATAATTTTATAAAAGTAAATCTTTTATATTTTCTAAAATTTTATAAAAGAAAATCTTTTTTTATTTACTAAATTTTATAAAAAAAATCTTTTTGTATTTTTTTAAAATTTATTAACAAAAACATTTTGCGGTAAAGAATTTATGTTTCACGACTCATCATACCCAAATTCTCGACTAAAATTTAAATCGAGCTTCTGGCAGAGATTTCGTGAATAAATCCGCAAGTTGATATTCAGTACCAACGAAATATAACTCTATTGTTCCTTTCTCAACATGATCCTTGATAAAATGATACCTTACATCAATGTGTTTTGTTTGAGTGTGCTGTACCGAATTACACGAGATTGCAATCGCACTTTGTGAATCATAGTAAATCGGTACTTTGTCGTAGAAGAAGCCATCTCTTAATTAGTACGCATCCACAATACTAGAGCACAACACCAGAAACCACAACATATTCAGATACGGCTTGAAATAGACACACAGTTATGCTTCTTTTGATGACCAACATACCACTTGTCACCTAAAAAATTAAAAACCGTCCCCCCAACATGTACTTATTCGATTTACGTGTCATCTGCTAAGGTCTGCAACTGAATAGGCAGTGAGATCAAAAGTTGAATCTTTCAATACCAAAGGCTATAAATATTAGTCCCTTTTAGATATCAATGATACCTTTTGACGGTTTTTTCTGACACATAAGTTCCATTTGGATTTGCCTGATATCTAGCACATATACATGTTGCAAACATTATATCTGGCCTACTTGAAGTAAGATACATCAACGATCCAATCATGCTACGATAATCAGTATAATCAACTAGTTTTCCAACTAAATCAAGTTTGAGTTTAGCTTGTTCAACCATTGGAGTGGGAACCGTATCACAATTTTCCATTCCAAATCGTTTCAAAATATCAAGATGTATTTGGATTGATTTATGAAAATCCCATTTAAAAATTGATTTACTTGAAGCCCAAGAAAGAATTTCATTTCTCCCATCATACTCATTTCAAAACGTTTTACCATTAAATCTGAAAATTTTGTGCAATATTTTGGATTCGTTGAGCCAAATATAATGTCATCAGCATATATTTGAATTAGCATTATATGTTTACCCTTCTTTTTAATAAAAAGAGTAGGATCAATTAAACCTTTTTGGAAACCGCTGTCAATCAAGAACTTTGAAAGAACGTCGTACCATGCCCGAGGTGCTTGTTTCAAACCATACAGAGCTTTGTCGAGAGAATACACATGATCTGGATACTGTTTGCTGACAAAACCTGGAGGTTGACTGATGACAAAAAATAACGTCTATTTTATAACATCATTTATCCCACGATATTAACCCATTTTGTATAGTTATTGCAAAGAATTGTTACTTAATCGTTTATATTTGAAAATTGCAGTAATTATGGAGTAATTGGTGAAAGATAGCAAAAGGCGCGCATTCTGGAGCTTAAATGAAGATATTTTGAAGATTACTATTCTGAAGACCAATATGCCGTATCCATCAAGAAGATACGGCGTATCCGTGCCTGCACTCACCAAAGACCACAAAGGAATGAAGATCAATACGCCGTATCCAGAGGACTCAATACGCCGTATTCAAGATATGAAATCAATATAATATTCTAGAAGATATCAAACGTGGTCCCTACTCCAAGAAACCCCCAATACGCCGTATCCAATACATGGATACATCGTATCCAACCGACTTCCAGACCTTATAAATGGAAAACTCAAAAATGAGTTTTAAGTGTGCTAAATCATATTCTCTATACTTAAACCACAAAAGTCGATTTTTAAAAGAGAAAAAGAGCAGAAGAGGTCGAGCAACGTATTGAATTCCATAGAAGACAACGTGTAATTCCATATACTTTAGTAATCATTCAGTTTTTTGTATCATTCATTAACTCGGTTAGTTTACATTGGCTAAATAATTGCTCTTGTATCTATTATGACGTTTGAAGGCTAATACCTTCGGGTATTAGCCATTATTATGAAGATCTGAATGTTTTGGTAATTTGTTTTATATCGATTTCTGAATTTATCGTTGAGTTGCTTGTTATGTTTTATCAGATTTATACTTGTTTAAACGTACTTTTGTATGTGACCTAATCATTCAAATGGATCCATAAAGTAGACCAAGCGGACTTAGAGTCCGAGTTAGCTCATCGCATATAGTAATTTATAACATTTTAGATTACTATTACACAAGTATTGTCCTTCTAAGTCTGTGTCTAGGATACGCTTCGGGCTTAACTAGTTAATTGGATATTGCCAATGGTTTATTGATCGTGTTAACTAGCAGGTGACCTAGATAATTTAAAAAGTAACGTTTTGATTCCATGGATTAGCTTGGATAAGTGGGACTAAAGTGTATAGATTGACATTAAGTGGTAAGTGGGTAAAGTCTCTATGAGCTAGGGTTTAACAAGACCACCATTGCTTTAATCCCTAAGATAGATTATAATCAGCAAATTAGGATGCTTTATGCGGATGCTTTAATTATGACAGAATTAATGTGTCTAGGTCTTAGGATGATGTAACGCCTAAGTCTTAAGAGTGATATGCCACCTCGAGAGCTGAAATCATTGCACTTAATAAACAAACCAACGTTCTAGTCGGATTAATAATGGTTCATACAGTTTTCTTCTATAAGGTTCGACTGCTCTTTTAGCTTTTGTCTATTAGTTTGTATGGGTAACAGTGTCTTGAATTGATTGTAGTCACCAACCAAACCGTGCCAGTCTCTCAGGCTGAAAACCCCCTTTTTCCTATTAGAATTAGGATTTAGACTGACATAGGTTTAACATAGGTTTAGAATAGAATTAACATAGATTAGATAACCAAGATATTAATTAAATTAATAGATTTAACCTCGCTTTAAGTGTTCAACACCTTACTTACCACGAAACTACTACCGATCGGGTACACTGCCCGTTAAAGTGTTGTTTTTGTTTGAGTCGGCAAAATATAAATTTAAAACTTGAATCATCTTGAATGTATACGGCGTATTGATTTCCTGTACAATTTTAGGTATTTATTTCGAGTCTAACCAAACGAATACACGGAGATAGAGTTGCATTTATTTTATGAGAATTTACACAAGACCTGGGGGGGGGGGGGGGGGGGGGGGGGGGGGGGGGGGGGGGGGGGGGGGGGGGGGGGGGGGAACTCGGAAAAGAAAAGTCGATTGCAGTAGGTGAGAATTTTTACAAAATCTGGAGATCCTCAAGTGTTGGGCAGTCTTGAAACCTCGAGACCGGCGTCCAGACTGAAATCTTGCTCATAAACGCAAATCAGAGAATCTACCGAGCAAATATCAAGGGAGTTTCTCATTCTAATTCTTTTTAAATTCCCGTATTTAATGTTTTATATATACAACGAGGACGTTGTATAATTCAAGTGGGGGGATGGAATTAGAATGTTTACTTGTCCTAATTTTCACAATAAAAGGCTTAAATTATGCTCAAATTTAATTTTTTTTCAAGCATACTTTTGTGAAATTACATGATACATAACCCGCACACAATAACCCTTGATAGATATTGTGAGGATTTAACCTTTCTGTTTCTAAATGTTTACCCAAATTCTACAAAATATGAGTGTGCCGGTGAGTTTTAGCCTTATAACTTGGCTTGGTAGACACTGAGACCATAATAATGAGTATTATGGATTTAATTAGAGTAACTTGTTTAAATTGGTAAATTTTAGGATTACAAACCTAAATCGCGTTTACATGTTTGCTTTATTAACTAACTACAAATACAAACCCATTATTAACCTCTCGTTAAAAACCCTTTTCCACTATCATCTTTAAGTGTGATCACTAGAAAAACCCCGTAGATTCCAATCCTTTAGGAAAATTACAACACCAACTATGTATTTCGTTACAACAACAACCACACCCATTCCATTACACCTTAACCTACCCTGTTAGATTAAGTTTAATTTACAGTTGCTAGTTGCTTAAAGTGTAAAGTTTGTATTTCCCGAGTCTTGTGTCATTTTCTATCTTTGGTGCGGTTGGAAATTTGCACATTGCAAATGGGAATGTATATTAGTAGTCAAAGCTCATGTGATTTTACTACCGTCACAATTAATGGTGAATCCGAAGAACGAAGAAATTACCGAAGGAATTATCCAGAATTATTATGATCGTGAAGATGGTGAAACTACACCGAGATTTGAAGTATAGTTAGCAAAAAAAATCGAAAAAATGAGAAAAATTGCAAAAAAGAGAGAAAGAAAGTTTGAAGATAATCGTTTCGCAAAAAGCATTACCGAAGGAATTATACGAAGGATCGATTATTCGTTGATACGTCAAGAAAAATCAACGATGTAGAGTATTGTACAAAGTGGAAGATATCGCCACTTACCTTGTAGAGTATGTAAAGTTTTGGGATGATTGGGAAGTTGATCGTTACGGGAACGCCAACTTAGGTTGTTGTTTTTGATCTATGATCAAGACGTTGTAAATAGTAGTGTCTTTGTCATGATAACGGTCGGGGAAATAAGTGTCTAGCAACTTGTATCTTAAGTCTTAATCTATTTGTTTCTTGATTTTTATTTAACAACAATTTATTTCCCTCTTTCCTAATAATTAGCCATTGGTCTATGACTTTTGGTGAAAGTTAGAAGGTTCCTACCCTATATCATTCTTCATCCTAACCGTTGGTTAAATTCGAATGGGGATGTGATCGAACACTCATGTCTATCCCGGCGATTCGGGTGTGTATGTGTGCTTCAGCTGCCTTGTTGGAATGGTACTTCTGGTGAAAGATTGTAGAATGATCAACCGTACGCCTTTCCATACAAAAACCCATATTTACCTTTATAAACTTGTTACTCCTTGGCTTTAGTGGTGGAGATGTGTATCCTTGCTAAGCTTATAAAAGAATACTCGTCATGACTGAGCAATTGAGAGAATTAGTTACATGTTACCGCATAGATTAGTTGAGTGATTTGAGTGTTTTCAACTTCCTAATTCGTGAGGTGTTTGGTTGTGTACTTGTAATAGATCAAATAAATGCTTTAATGGAAAATATCCTTAAGGATACATTTTTGTAAACTTCTAAAGGCTACTTGAGGACAAGTAGGATTCAAGTGGGGGATATTTGATGACATCAAATAACGTCTATTTTATAGCATCATTTATCCCTTGATATTAACCTATTTTGTATAGTTATTGCAAAGAATTGTTACTTAATCATTTATATTTAAGAATTGCAGTAATTATGGAGTAATTGGTGAAAGATAGCAACCGCACTTTTATCTTTTGTTAATTAGCTTGTGTGGGTAACAATTTCTTGAATTGATTGTAGTCACCAACCAAACCGTGCCAGTCTCTTAGGCTGAAAACCCCCCTTTTCCATTAGAATTAGGATTTAGACTGACATAGGTTTAAATAGATTTGAAATAGAATTACATAGATTAGTACACCAAGATATTAATTAAATTGATGATTTACCTCGTCTCAGTGATCGACACCTACTTACAATGAAACTACTACCGATCGGGTACACTGCCCGTTAAAGTATTGTTTTTGGTTGAGTCAGCAAAATATAAATTTAAAACTTGAATCATATAAAAAATAACCCTACACTACAACACATCAAAGGATTAATGTTTTTTAAAAAACAGATGCTGAAGGGAAAATGTGTACTTGTGGATATTGATGGTAAACCATAAGAAAAGGTTGATTATTTGGGTGATCAGGGTAGTGAGGATGAAGTTGAGTCTGTTGAAAATGAAATGGCAAGTTATCTGGCTTCAAAACCGTCAAGGGTTGGATATGATACTAAGAGCCTGTTGGAACAATGGAGGGAATTTTATGTGGATGCTGACTACGACCCATAAGATGATGATATGTATGAAGGTTGGGAAATTCCTGACAATATTCAATCTATATGTGATAATTTGGATATCAAGGTCTGAGGTCGATAGAATAAATAGATTACTTGGTGTTATTTTGTAGTCTAGTCATAATTGTACCTTCTTTATGGAAGTAGTTTGCCTATGTAATGGACTGAGATGTGGGATTCACCTACATTTGTTGTACTGAATCGTTTTTTGAAATAATAAATTTACGGGAGAAACCCTTTACCCAAAAAAAAATTCAAAAACCCCTCAAATTATTTGAAACCCGAATTTTGAAAATTTAAATCAGATTTCAAATCAACTTACTCTCTGAATGAAAATGATGACAACCTTGTCTCTCGTACCATAATAGAATATCATAGTATAATAAGCCACTTAATACACATTAGACGATCGAGGAGAACAAGAAGAATATGAGTAAGTCGTGACTGAATTATTGATTATAATAAAATATTTACAGTGCACAATGATTGCCAATATGACAATCACAATAAAGATGAAACGTAAATGATTGAATACACAAATGAGTGAGGTTTGTGTATATGAATGATAAAAATGACAATTGTATGTGTTTTTAGTGTGTCTAAGCCTACAGGATTGTGGGTTAATATAAGCAGTAGGGTTTCTCTAATAATACATCTCTAGTCCTTCAAGGTCTAGTCTTGACACATCTTTCAGCTTTTATTTAAGAGAATTCCTAAAACAATGCTAATCATACAATAAGGCCATGAATATGTAAGAAAGATTTAACATTTGGATTGCTATGACATATATAATTTAATAGACAAAATCAAGGCTCTTCACAAAAATAAAATTATTAGAGATTTAAGAACTACCAATAGCTACATAACATATAAAATAGTAGCCATATTGACACTACACATGTATTAACACTCCTAAATACTTGTAGCTATGCAGTTTACGATACAACTATTTGGAAACATCATAGAAGTGCAATGCAATTTTAAAATCTACCTACTATATGAAATAAGTTTTATAGAAAATGATCTTCAAAATAAAATACCCACAAAATGACACGTGTCCCACAAAAAATAATCAACGCTTCTCAGTTCTTCAGTATTTATTCTATACAAAAAAACAACTAAACTTCATGCCGTACAAAATACAAAAATTAAACTACCAGCGGTTTTTGAGTCAAAATCATCAAAACAACCCTCAAAATCAAATTATAATGATTCAATTTCATCACTTTCAAAAAACCCGCAATATTTATGAACCCAAAAACCCTAATCAAATTGAAAGATCAACCGCATCTACGTATATCGACCAAAGTATATGATTAAATGGATAAACATACACCATTAATCATGATTTAACAGGGAATCAATTGATGTTATGTTCAAAAGCATCCATTTACAAAGTTAGTAATTATTTTAATTTTGTGTTCAAATTAATTTGTGATGTGATGATTGTGATACTTTTATCTATTAATAATCATATTGTTCATGGACATTGGCGGTTGATACAAGATGCACAGGTTTGTGTTGGATTATTATTTTTATTGTTTGATATTTTCTTTACTTAATTGTTGGTTAAGATTCTTTCAATTGTTTTCACATAGAATTGGACACTGTCAATATAAAAGTTGCTAAATCAAGAGATGCATTGGAATCTCCTACATGTGATGTTTTAAACTTTTATCTTCTTCAATTTGTTTTTCAAAGGTCATTACATGCCAAACACCCCTTTAGAAACCACTAAAGTGATATATGTACAATAAGTTTTGTAAAAGTTAATTATCTCATATCACATGATTACTTTGAGAACCTAATGCCAAACACCCCCTTATAAACAACTTATTCATTGGTGTTTGTTGGATGTGCATGCATAATTTTACATGTGGTGTTTGGATTTGCAGCAAAGCATGGTTAAAGACCTTGAGCTAAAAGGATGTGGTTGGATCCTAACATTTTGATTTGATTATCACTGCATCGTGTTAGAAAACTATTCAATTATGGAATGTTCGAATTAAGTGATGCTTTATTTTCAAATACTAAATATATGTGGTGATTACTAATCATGGTTTTAGTTATTTTGTTGATGATATATTGGTGGAATTATCTTGAAAGTAATCATGCTTAATTAGTAAATTTAGACAATTTCATTAATGGGATAGACCACTTAATTCTGTTATAATTGCAGGATGATGAATTGACAATATAGTGGTACTAGAATGGCAAGTGGTAGCGACAACATATTAGTGAATCAAGTTCTTAAGCATCAACGATTGTTGGCTAAATCTTAAGTTACTAAACCCTAAACCGATTACTTACTCTCACGCCGGAGGATAATCGTGGGAGACAATCCCACGGTAAGCTAAACGGTGCTTTGTTTTCTTAGTGCGCAGGTCTCGTACATCAAGACTCAATTAATACAGGAACCGAAGCCTAACAGATCTGTATTACACCTAATTCGGATCTAATCAAGGATCGTCCAACTTTTGTATCAACAAGGATTCTATTTAGTTAGTTTAAATAAGAAAACCCTAACTCATTTATTGCATCCCCTTCTCCCCTTGTGTGCTGTTCGACTCTCCCCTAAGAACAAGGAAGACAAAAATTTTGATCAAAGAATTGTGGTTTTAGGAGCAAGAAGGTAAGCCAGGTAATGATCTAACACTGTCATCCTTTTTAAATCATGTAACAATTATCATGGTGGATCATTAGGGTTTAAAACTTCTGTAATTAATGATGTTATGATCATGCTAGTGCGTTTAGGGTTTGATTAGGGTCATATTGGTGCAAACGGTTAGGATTAAAACATGTTAATTTGTGGTTTAGGGTTTGGCAGATTTTTAGGTCTTGTTCAAAGAATGATATCTTGATGATAGAAATGAGTTAAGAGGTGAATCCTATGCTTAAATTGTAGTTCAGAGAGTCTAGTTTTCAAAAAGTCCAGCCTTGAAGGTTTTTGAGGTTGGGAAGTTAGTCAAATGGTCGTTGCAAAAAAAGTTGTCAAAACAGTAAATACGGGTCAGATTTGGGTCAGAATTAGAGAGGTAAAATGCCTATTTAAAATTCGAACTAAGGTTAGCCAAAACATATAAGTCAAGTTCTATATGTCTGTTAACTCCACCCAAAAATTTAGCTTCTGATTAGTTGTCTAAGTATGGTTAGCAATGTTAAACATTTTAGTGCGCGTTCAGATCCGAACCTGGGTACTTTTGAGTTGGGAATTTATTTGAGGCATTTGCACATGTGAATATCTTTTGGGGAATATGAGGTAGTTATTAAACACCTAAGTGTACATAGGTAATTTATTTGAGAATTTATTAGGTTTGTTAGATAAGGGTTGAAAGTTAGAAAAGTGACACTAAAATTCTGCTTTTTTGGGTAAAATGTAGTTAAGTAGACTTATGAGTAAATGAGATAGTTAAAGTCGGGCATGGTGTCGGGGTGACCCATGGAGGTATGTAAACCCCTTAGACATCCATCATATGATTGTTGCATGGAATTAAGCATTTGGCTTAGTCGTGTGTAACACGTTTATATTTTATTGTGTAATTTTGTGCTAGGAAATTTGGAAAGTTGCGTTGAGCATCAGGTGAGTTTCATAATCCCTCTTTTTACATTGTTTTAAATTGGGAT
>BQNB010182895.1:0-12455 GCA_026074375.1 Tanacetum coccineum | reverse complement strand
ATCAAAACTACCAAAATAGGAATCAAGGAAACAATCATAATCAGGGGAATAACCAAGGAAGAAACCAATTCTTCCAAGGAGCTAGTCATGTTCAAAACCCGCCTCCGGCTTATCAAGCACCGACTCATCAAGCCCCGGGTTACCAAGCTCTGGTTCATCAAGCCCCGATTCCTCAACCGCAAGTTGTAACGAATGCTGAATTCTCGAACTACATGAAGGCAAACCCTATTAGAATTACTCGGTACCGCCAAAACAAGGTCAATCTATGCAACGAATGTGTGTTTTAATGCAGATGGCTTACTGATGTGGTTAACCAACAACTACTGGGCGGGTTTTGAACATGTTCAAAATGTTGTAGTCGTTGATTGAGTAGTCGTTGATTGAGTAGCAAATTTTATGAAAAGCACAAGTCTAATTGATTTGCAAACAACATTTTTCCACCATATGTAACACAAATAATTTTTTGAAGAAATATAGACGAGAAATCGTTTGGTTAAAAAAGAAGACTTCTCTTCTAAATCAAGAAATAATGCACTAAAACGTACATTAAGTCGAAGTTGCATGGATATAAAGTAACCCATGCCCGGGAGAAATTAATCACCCGTTGTCAGGAATAGCCGTCTTTTTGGCGACATGCTTTCCTCATTTTAAAAAACGGGCTGCAGTCTGAAATAACTGCAAGCCTTGAAGACATGTTTTAAAAGCAATTTGAACTTCCGCTCGAATTTCATTTAAAGACCCGTGTCATTATTGAATGACATTTTTAGGTCCGTAAATGTTATCGATTTACAAAAGACATGTCTTGAGAAACTATTTTTGTATTTTTAATTTTTTTATTTTTATGGTTTTTGTAGGTTTTATATTTTTCTATTTTGTTTTTGTGTTTAAATATATACAAATATACACAGGATATACTAAGACCATCCTTTACTCCTCTTCTCCTTCCTGAAGACGTTTAAGGGTTTCCGGAGTCATACTCTTCATACCAAGTCGCGGGAGTAGAAATTCGAACCGCTCTCTTGGTAATGCTTTGGTGAATATGTCCGCAAGCTGATAATCCGTCATCACGAAGTATAATTCAACCACTCCTTTCTCAACCTGCTCTCGAATGAAGTGACGATGTATGTCAATGTGCTTAGACCGGGAGTGCTGGACATTGTTGCAGTAGAGAGTAATGGCACTCGGTTATCACAATATAGAGGAATATTGTTGAAGGCAAAACCGTAGTCTGAAAGCTGTGACCTCATCTAAAGTATCTGAGCACAGCATCTAGACATGGCAATGTATTCAGCCTCTGTAGTTATCGCAGTGCTTTTCTGCTTCTTAGATGACCAGCTAACTAATTTATCTCCAAGGAATTGAGCACTTCTTGACGTACTTCTTCGTGTATCTTGACAACCTGCATGGTCCGCATCTGCATAGGCCGTTAGTGCCATGGCGGTATCTTTCGAATACCAAAGACCCCAGTTAATGGTGCCTTGAAGGTACCGAAAGACCTGTTTAGTTGTGGTATGTGTTTAATTACACAGGCGATGCCTGATACCTAGCACACATGCATACAACGAATACAAGGTCGGGTCTGCTGGCAGTGAGATACATTAGGGATGCCGATCATACTTACGAAATCGAGTCCTGGTCACTAGAATCCCTAAGGGGTTCCCGATCCAGTTTAAGTCGAACCACCATTGTTGTATCAACAAGGTCATACGAATCCATCCCAAATTTCTTTAAGATTTATAGAGCAAATTTTGATTGATTAATAAAAATGCCTCCGGGACTTTAAGAAACTTGTAATCCTAAGAAAAAAGACATTTGCCCCATCATTGACATTTGAAATTTTGAACTCATCTCATTGGAAAATATGTCACATGCTATTAGGAGTCGGTTCGAGGCACATATGAGAACCATCAACATATATCTTAAACAAGAAGAATATGTTTGCCCTGATTTCCGAAGTAAATAATGTCGGGTCAACTGCACCTTTGGAAAACTTGTTGTCCAGAAGAAACCGTGACAAGGTGTCATACCACGCCCGAGGAGCTTGCTTTAAACCATACAGAGCCTCCTTCAAACGATAAACATAGGTCGGATGATCTGGATCAACGAAACCCTCTGGTTGACAAACATAGACTTCCTCCTTCAACTCGCCATTAAGGAATGCTGTCGACATCCATTTGATAGATGGTCATGTTCTTACTGAAGGCAATTGGCGATGAACATTCTCTATACCTCGATGCGTGTAACCGGTTGCAAAAGATTCCTCGAATCAATACCCTCCTCTTGTCGATATCCCCATACCACAACCGACCCATTGTTTTTTCAGACATCAACGTACGCCTCAAGCTTAACTTTATAAATCCACTTGAGAGAAAATAAATCATGACAATAAAGTCTGGTACGTGTACTAATTCCCATACTTAAAGTCAAAAAAAAAATAAAAATGATCAAATTCGTAAATCTCATCTTTTTTGCATGGCTTTGAAAACAGCCAATCTCATTATGACAAATTTGAAGTTCTTTGGTTTGATTTTGGACAGTACAGAGTTATACAAGCACCACAAGGCATCGATTGCAAGTTGTTTTCTGGTGGATACCGGTCGAGAGGGATTGCCAATGACATTATCAAGCGGGTGATCTTTGCTTCATTTCCCAAGATGATGATGTGGTTGAGAGACATGAGTTGATTCCGCTGAACTAACATCCCAGATAATGAAGCTTCAGAACTAGGTTTCGGAGTAAAACACGAAAGGATTGTTGTCAACAGGAGAAAAAGGATTGTATTCAATGATAGTAGATCCAGCAGCAACACCTTGATGTGAACTTGGAGATTGTAATGCCGAAGATGATGGTAAATGACTTGGAGAAGGTGCATCTTGATCAATGGTAGTAGAAGAAGGTATACCAGCTGAATTGACTGGAACTGGAACTGCTAGAGCAGGAGAAACCGGTCTTTCAACACGTGGAGGTTCCAGGTTTTCATCGAACATCGGTTGGAATAAGATCTCCAGCTCTTTATTTGTTAGGGGTACATAAGGTGCTGCAGGGACCGGATTGGGTACGAGCCCTGAACTTATATGTCCAGGTATCAGAAATGTAGGTGCGGGTCCTGTACTGAGTTGCACAGGAGCCATTGGCTCAGACAGCTCATCGAATTGAACATGAATAGTTTCTATGATTTTTCAGGTTCATTTGTTGTAGATTCTATAACCCTTCCTGCTGGGAGCATAACCAATGAAAATTCTAATATCAGCTGTTGGTTGCAATTTTCCAAGATCCTCACATATCCTTTATAGTAACAAAGAGCACCAAAGACATAGAAAAAAGTAAGGCCAAGCTTCTTATCATGCACCAGCTCGTATGGAGTTTTGTTATGACGAGTGTGAATAAGGGAACGATTTTGGGTGTAACAAGCAGTAGCAACAACTTCTGCCCATAGAAACATCGGAGCCTTGGAAAATATCAACATTGTCCAGCAGCCACCACAAGAGTACGATTTCATCTATCGACAACGCCGTTTCTGCTGTGGGGGGGTGGGGGGGGGGTGGTGGGGGGGGGGGGGGGGGGGGGGGGGTCCTTGGAACTGAATTTTGATGAAAATTGCCGACACCATTCGTAATATTTAGTCGAATTGATTCACAAATTTAGTGCCATTATCGGTACGGATGTATCTGACAGTTTTGTTGAGACCGACTTGTATTTGCTTCAGAAAGTTGTTGATGAACTCTAGGGTTTCATCTTTCGATCTCAAAAACTTAACCCAAGTAAACTTAGAGTAGTCATCAATGACGACTAAGATGTATCTCTTCCCATTAATTGTTTGCACTCGCATTGGTCCACATAAATCCATATGAAGAACTTCCAAGTTGGTGTTTTTAGTTTTGGGTGTGTGGGTATGCTTTTTGCTCTTTCCTAGTTGACATGCGAAGCAAAGATGATCTTTCTCAAACTTCAATCTAGGTAAGCCTCTTACTAAATCCTTTCTTGCAAGGTCATTGATGGTACCGAAGTTCAAGTGGTTTTTTAAACACATGCCAAACCATGATTTATTCTTGAGGCTTTGGACAAGAAAAAAAAAAAAGGGGGAAAACAAGCAGATTAGGGAGGACTTCATCATATCTTCAACCGAGATAGTGTACAAATTAGAACCACAAGAACCTTTAATTAATTCAACACCATCAGTATCTCGAACATAACATGAATGCTTCCTGAAGGCAACTTCAAAATTAGAATCACAAAATTGCCTAACAGAAAACATATTGTGTCCCAGTCCTTTCACATAGTATATCCTAGAGATCACACTGTCACCAATCACATAATCTCCAAACCCATATAGCAACCAAAGTTCATTCCCGAATCTAACTGTCCTGATGAACTTTTTCACAAAATTCCTGAGTCGTGAGCGATCCCCTGTCATATGTTTTGAGCAGCCTGAGTCCAAATACCAAGGACGATTCTCTACACCTGCATTAGAAAAGAACAAGATGGAGAAAGTTTGAAAAAATGGGATACTCAATTTTTTTTATTGGGTTTCCTGTGGTTACAAGAACAATGTAGGCCATCAATTGCTCATTCTTTAGTTTGGAGTAAAGAATGTTAGTGGGAATTGCCTTGTACAGTTTGGTTCTACGTTGGGCATCTGTTAATGGTTTTCCTGAGATGTGTGACTTATTTTCTCAGTTATCATAATTTTACTAGTACTAACGTTTTCAGTTTGCTTAGCAGGCACTACTTTGAATTTAGTGAGCCTAGTTAAAGGGCACTGTTCTCCTAAAGTGAATTTCCTTCCCGTGGGCTTCCATTGATAACCGACATTGGTAAGTAGTTTATTCTCTCTCAAAAACAACGAGAATGCGGATGGAGGGGGGGTGGGGGGGGGGGGCAATCATAGGGTTCTATGATCGCAACCAATGTCTCACAGGCAAGACTTTCGAGCATGATAGGCCTAGATATCCAGTTCTTCAGATGCTTTGGGGAATTATTACAAGTACTAATGTTGACTATGCTGAACTTACGTGGGAAGAGTTTGTGCAAGCTATGCAGACCTTTCTTTTGGATAAGGCCAATCTGGGCAGTCCCACTAAGAAGGGCAGGAAAGACAAGCCTCACGTTATTCCTTATTGTCGATTCACGAAGCTTATTATTTGTTACTTAGGAAGAATTCACAATATTCACCAAAGATCAGCATCTCCGTTTCATCTTGCTGAAGAAGACCTCAGACTTGGTAATCTCAAATTCGTTTCCAAAGGCAAAGTCGATGAAGTATTTGGAATGCCAATTCCCAATGAGCAGATCTCGAACAATATCAGGAATGCACCTTACTACAATGCGTACTTGGAAATGGTCGCAAAGCATGATCAGAAAGTTGCAGCCGAAAAGGAAGGAAAGAAGAAGACTGCAAGTGCCAAGCAACCCAAGTCAAAGTCTGCTACAGAGAAGTCAAGCAAACCAGCACCTGCATCAAAACCTAAGGTAACCAAGGAAAAACCATCTAAGCCCTCTACTGCTAAGCCACCCAAGCCGAAGCCTGCTAAAGAGAAGTCAAAAAGGCTTCACACCCATCACGAAAAGGCCGGAAAGGGTAAAGTACAAAAGTTCTAACTGAAGAGTTTCTTTCCGCAGTTGACAACCCGGATGAAGAACCAGCTCAACCTGAACCTTAGCCTGAAACTGAATACGAGGTGGAAAGTAAAGATATGATGTCGAACAACTATTCATAATGAGTCTGGAATCCGGGAGAGACAGGCTACAGGGTCAAGCGACATGTTTTGTGCGGTGTGGGCAATTCGCGAACCTGTAACAGAGGCCACCCGACCACTCCCTGTAGTTGAAGGTAATGGAAAAGCAATCACACTATAACTAAGCTGCAACAATAATGTTATCCCTTCACGCCCAAACACTACAGATCAGGTGGTGCATATTCCCGGAGGATGGTCGGACCTCCAGGCTACTGAAGATGCATCAACTAGACCCTCTGCAAACCACAGGATATACAAGCGACAAATATAGTTCGAGGATTCGTTGTCTCATGCGGATGGCGAAAACAGGTCGCTAGCCGACATGACAGAGAACAGTGTGTTAGTGATACTGAATAGATGTAGTTAGGTGTTAACAAGGTGATGAATGTGAAGGGAGGAGTAAGTCTAGAAGAAGGACAGCTGTGAAGAGTGACGAAGTCATGATGGATCAGACCCTGGTAAAACCCCGAGTCTTCCTTAAGGTGACCCCCACCTGATGATAGAAACAAGATTAGGTCTGAGAGAACCAAGGCTAGGTACGCAGACCTGCGAAATTCGTGGTTTGTGGGCTCTGGCTGTGTGACCAGACCCTAATCTCACGCACATGATGTTTATGTCTAATGTGTACCCCAAAAGTTCCATGAACCTGAAATTCTCACTGATACCATGTCATCTAGAGGATCCTCTAAGCCAACCGGACTCTCTCTTCAATGAAGACTTGGAGGATGCAATATACTAATGGGGATCAGTTCTTTAATGACAAATCCACTGAAGATGAACCGGGAAAACTCAATGTGGAAGCAGAAGTGGTCTCCATGGTCACTGCTCAAATTTATCAAGCGTCTTCCTCAGTTCCACCAATGTCCACACCCGTTATTGATCTCTCACCTCCTAAACCCGCACCATCTACCACTCAAGCACCAGTCTTTACAACAACAACATCGACTACAACAACAACCCGTCCACTTCCACCTCCTCCACAACAACAAAGCATAACAGATTCTGAGCTAGCTGCGCGTGTCACAACACTTGAACAAAAATTCGCGGCTTTTGAGCAAAAGAGCAAGACTCTTGATAACACGACTTAGAATCTCGGATCTAGGGTTTTTAACTTGGAGCTTAGGGATCTGCCTCATAATATTGATGAAACTGTCTGTGAAACTATCAAGGAGGTCGTCCAAGTAGCTCTACACGCTCCCTTTAAAGATCGCTTCAGAGACTTGCCCGAAAGCTGACATGAAAGAAATGCTTCATCAAAGGATGTTTGAAACTGGTTCTTACAAATCACTTCCAGAACATGTCGCACTCTATTAAGCTCTTGAGGCTTCTATGGAACGGGCACAGAGGGACGAATTCTTTGTTGAACATGATATCCCACTAGAGACACGTAGACAGTGGACCCACCTCCTCCTCCACAGATTTCCGATCTCAGCAAAAAGAAACGACAAGTACTCTTGTGCTTCAGGTTCATCACAGCCCCCAGCTTCACAGTCATCTGTCTGGAAGACGTCTAACACAAGAGATGCTCCCTCAAGCTCCTCCAAGCAACAGTCCGGTCCTCATTCAAAACAACCAGTCAAAGACATACCAATGCCAGAAACTGCAAATATATATGATTCAGAAGACACTGGTTCTGCACATCTTCCAAAGATCACGCTAAGGCCAGAATGGTTCAAGCCTATTCCAGAGGAATACAGACCTGTCACTCCAGAACCTGCCTAGGTCATTCCTACATCCCACATTCCTGATGCGGTGAACAACTGGGCCAATGCTTTAGCTACCACGTATCAAGCTCCGGCAGAGAACTCTTTACTTGAAAAGACTGGGGATATGCGGACGTTTATGAACTGGTATTGCCAAAAGATGGGAAAGACCGAGCTTACTCAAGCAGATTTGAAGGTCAAGCTTATGAAGTCGTTAAAGCTTCTACCCCAACTCGTTCATCTTCAGTTTCAGATGGAAGAGTATCACAAGATGCTTACAAATCAGAATGACTGGACTAATCTAGAAGGTGATAAAGTCAGGATTGATATAAACAGACCTCTACCTCTCAGTGGTCCACCAGGTCATGTCACTATTCAAACTCAATTCTTTTTCAATAAAGACTTGGATTATTTGCGATATGGCAGTAAGGGACGCGGATCGGCTTTGTCAATTTCCAAGATGAAGGCTGCTCGTTATCATGACTTTGGACTTGAACTACTCGTACCTGAGCATATGTGGATCAATGATGTCTGCACCTATGACATAAGTGCCTCTTATGGTATCTCTCATTGGTGGTTTAATCGTTAGAAATTCTACATTGACCGACACACTGCTGACTCAAGCCGCAAGGTAGTCAGAACTCACATGCGTATACTCAGTGTTGTTAGTATAAAAGCCTACTCTCGCTACGGGTACGACTACTTGAAAGAGATCACACTGGATAGAGCTAATTATCAAGAATACACAATTGCAGAAAAGGACTTCAAAAACTTGTATCCCAGTGGCTTTGAAGACCTGAATCTGCTGCTTCTACAAGGTCATCTTAATCATCTTCCTGGCTCAGACAAACATATGCTTTCTACTGCTATTAATATGTGGACACGCAACTTAGTGATTCGATAGTGGGTTGAAGACTTCCAGCTCGGCATTGAGAGCTACCAGAAACAACTAAATCTTACTAAACCAGGACGGGATGCAACATGCTTCGAATACAAGCATGACTATACAATCATTGACTCGCCTCGTGCAGTTGTGTTCCCTGTTAGTAACAATGAACGGAAGATCATGAGGTTCAATGAGATTTACAAATTCAGTGATGGTACGTTGACAAATATTCTAGAAGCACTGGATTACAGAGTTAAGGAGTACAAGGTTAATCAGCTCAATCCGGGTATGAATACGAGGTTTTGGACTACTAAGGATGTGACAAGGAGCAAGGAATTTATACATGCCATTGAACGGAGACTCAAGACCAAAAGGATCTTTCGGAACTTAAAATGCTTTGTTGGTGGTCGCGTACGAGATATTGACTACAGACTACTTCAGAGAACCGAATGAGCACATCATTTCTACATTCAGGTCAATATCTTTTGTGGTGTATATATTGTATCTTGTACATTATAGTGTAGTGTTGTAGTTAGTGTTATGTGTCAGTGTATGGATTTTTCATAAATTTTTCATTAAATTTAAAATCCTTCAAACCTATCATACAAGACACTAACAGAATCCCTCATAGATTAAAGGGGAGCATTAATATGTTCCCCATTTGGCTTATGATTAATCAGCACATTTTTCTCCCAGTTTTTCCAACATATTCGAATCCATTAGTATTCCCAAAATACAAAGATTTAGATATTTTGATAAGGAAAAAATATGATATAAACTATGAAAACTGATAAAAAATATGATTTTGTAGACTCATTTGTATACTCCATCCTCCTTGTGCTAAACATTTTCGTTTAATCGATGCACATGTTGAAGGGGAACGTTTCTGAAAATTCAAAAACAATCAAGGTACTAAAAGCTTTGATAGTTATATCACAAGTACCTGATTGAGTTTTTCAATTGGTTTTATGGCAAGGTGAACTGTACCAAAAGACCGACCGTGAATTTAATTTCATCTGAGTTATAAGGTTGGTAAGGTTAGGTATTAGTTCCCATGATCCAGCCAGAATCGGAGGGATCTACCTAGGGGACAATCCACTAGTTATATAGAAGTCCATAGGGTATACATAAAAAAGGTAGTTGAAATGTGAAAATAAGGGAATAGTGCCGTCTGAGATGGAGTAGAACTGGAACAAACCTAATAAGGTTCCTAGTCAGAAGTCTCGGTAAGCACTGAAGGGGTTGAAGAATGAAAAAAGAAATTGTAAGATAAAGGGTGTAAAAGAAAGAAGCCCCCCATACACTTAGCAGAAACCGGGTCAATACTTCTGCTTCAAAATTACAAAGAATGATTGCTGAAATTGACATCATAGACCCAGTGATGCAATGTACAACCCTCCCTAGCCACCAGAATCTCTTAAAAGATTTTTGTTTCATTTCTCACGAGACTAAAACGTAATCTATTTACTTTCTCACTTCGAGTTAGTAAAAAAAAAAAAAATATTGAAAAGGTGGCAGTCCGCTCCAGCCTCCGATCACTAAAACCAAAACGCACAATTAAGTCTAGAGCCAAGAGATCATCAATTAACCTCATTAGGACACTATTCCATTTTATTTGTTCTTTACACAATGTGAAAACAAGGATTATCATAAGAGTCCTACGCATTATCCTTTGGTTGCCAGAACATCCGAGTGATACCTAAGTATCATAGTGAAGATGGAAATCCTGCTAGAGCCAACATCAAACAAGCTCTTGGTAGGTGACTTGTGAGATCCTAAATGGATCAAACTTGAGTCAACTGGAAAGAAATGATGGTGCGATTCTACTAGAATCAAATTTGTTCCAGTATACAAACCGACGATTGCTGGTTTTGACAAATGCTTAAAACTTTCGATGTGTTGCAAAAACATATTTTCAAGTGACAAGTCGATTAATTTTTAAATCAATTTTCTCTTTATTGCTAACTATTTTATTACAGGCTCATATGAAGATGGAGATGGGGATGGAGATACCCTGTTCCAGCAGAGACAAGTCCAGTATCGCATGCTCATACTTGACCAACACACTCAATGAAATCTCAAGCATATGTTTCTAAGCTTCAGCAACTATGATATCCCACATCCCTCTTGAAGTGGTCAAGTATTAAAGTTAAAGAACTTCAAGAACTAAGTATTCAAGTTTTCAAAATCAAGAAAGGTATGAGCATGTCGGTCCGCAAGATACAAGACCACAAGACGTCCCAGAAAGATCAACACTATGATGATCAGAGATTAGATTTGGCCCGATAGATCTCAAGTAAGCTCAATGAATCACATATCAAGTAAAAACACAAGCCACATGACAAAGACACTACATCAATGTTTCAAGATATTCACCTAAAGAATCAAAGACTACAAGCTGAACACAAGTCAATCAAAGATTGCTGAGCTAATTAGTATTTTCTAGGTGACCTCCCTTAGGGGGAGATTATTAGATATTAGAAAAAAGACCTCGGTCACGAAACATAATACAAATGTTACAGCCCCGTGTCTTGTATATAGGGGTGTGCACGGTTCGGTTTGGGTCGGTTTTTGGCTAAAACCGAAACCGAACCGAAATATTCGGTTTTTATAAAACCAAAAACCGAAACCGCTCGGTTTTTGGCGGTTCGGTTTTTTCGGTTTCTCGGTTTTTGCGGTTCGGTTTTTCGGTTTTTTCGGTTTCAAACCGTTTAAATTTGGTTTTTGCTAATTTATATTAATAAACTTGTTTTACGTAGAAAATGGTTTTTTTTTTAAATTTTTTTTGTCAATATGAGCCTAATAATGTTTACACAAATTTTTACAATTATACACATAAATGAGAGACACACACATGCATGTGAAAATACACATAGTATGATCATTGTCATTGTAACGATATATTGTCAAGTAAACACACGTACACGACAAACATATTTATAAACATTAAGATAATATATATTATAATAATTTCATCATAAAATAAATATGAATTTAAAAATTTTAGTTATCATTTATTTATTTATATTATATTAATTATATATTATTATAAAACTGGTTTGGTTCGGTTCGGTTCGGTTTTTACGGTTCGGTTTTTGAACAAAAACCGAAACCGAACCGAAATTTTTTAGTTTTTGAAAAATTAAAAACCGAACCATCGGTTTCTAGATTCGGTCGGTTTTTTCGGTTCAGCTTTTTCGGTTTTCGGTTCGGTTTCGGTTTTTTCGGTTTCTTCTGCTCACCTCTAGTGTTTACATTATAATATATGCATTGTTATAACCGAAAAAACCCACATTGTACATCAAAAACCGCAAAAACCTCATTAAATGTTTAAGTCATAAGTGATGGTGCAGTGCGGTTAAAACCGAAAAACCCGCAAAAAACACAAAAACCAAAACCGCTGAATGTGGTGCGGTTTGGTTTCTACTTTTATAGAAATCGCAAGTGCGGTTGTGGTTGGGTTTTAGTCAAAACCCGCACTGAATCGCACCATGCTCCCAAATTATATAGTCCACGTTTTCTTTTTGGGATGTCCCAATTTAATTGTCCACTGCTAAAAATAGATAAGAAGTTTGATCAAGTTTACCACAATACCCTTGTTTGAAATTATTATTACAAACTTTATTGGAGACTTTAATTAATTAGTTAAAGGTAAAACTGTCATTCTGCTAAAAAATAAGAAAAAGAATCAAACAGTATTGAATTCACTTTTCTTAAATTGTATTTTTGCTGGGGGATAATAATTTCAGAACGGAGGGAGTATTTTATAGCAACTTTGAAAACAATCAATGAAACACAACACGGTAAAGGGAAGATTACATTGAACTCGTTGAAGCACGACACAAAAGTAGCAGAAGTCTATGATTCTTAAATATTTTGTTGTATATTTTCTAAAAGCAATTGTTGCTAAATTCAATTCAATTCAAATAATACTAAATTCAATTCAGTGCATACCCGTTACGTTTTATCTAGTACAAGCTTAATTGTTAACAATGACATAAATCTCTCATAGAAAGAATGTCACACGACATAGATTTATCATGGATAAATGAATGAAACAGACCAGATATGTATAAAATCATGAAGATGTAAAGTCATCAACATTAGTATTCCAAATATGTAATCCACAAT
>BQNB010182892.1:0-12455 GCA_026074375.1 Tanacetum coccineum | reverse complement strand
CCATCCAAGAGAAAGAGGTAGCGGCCGTGGTGGAGGAAGAAGGCCCAACCTAGATGACACCCATAATAGAGTACCTGAAATATGGGGTCCTCTCGGATGACAAGAAGGAGGCTAATAAACTCCGCATCAAAGCCAAACAATATGAGCTGATGGATGGAATCCTCTATAGACGCTCGTTTTTACGGCCGTGGCTTAGGTGTGTCAGGCCGCTCCAGGTGGACTATGTGATTAGAGAAATACATGAAGGGGCGTGTAGCATGCACGCCGGACCGCGATCTGTGGTCGTCAAAGCCATGCGGTCCGGATATTATTGGCCAACCATGCACAGGGACGCACGGGATGTGATACTCAAGTGCAAAGATTGCCAAGTACATAGGACCGTGCCAGGAAACCCTCAGCAGCCGCTGACTCCAATCACATCCCCGTGGCCATTTTACAAATGGGGAATCGACATTGCGGGTCCTTTTTCAGAAGGACCTGGGAAATTCAAGTTCTTGATAGTCTCCATTGATTACTTTACAAAATGGATAGAAGCAAAGGCCGTGGCAACCATCAGTGGTGGTCAAGTAAAGAAGTTTGTATGGGACAATATAGTATGTCGCTTTGGGCTTCCGGGAGAGATAGTTTCGGACAACGATAAGCAATTCAGCAACAACCCGTTCAAAGATTGGTGCGAGAAATTAAATATCACACAGCGCTTCGCCTCGGTAAAGCATTCGCAGTCCAATGGGCTTGTAGAAAGAGCAAATAAAAGCCTAGGAGAAGGAATCAAAGCTCGCCTGGGCGAAGGAAACAAGAAGTGGATAGAGGAAATCCCTCACGTCCTTTGGGCTCACCATACAATGATCAAGTCAAGCAATGGGGACACTCCCTTCTCTTTGACTTACGGCATGGAAGCCGTCATACTTGCGGAAATCGGAATGCCAACATACAGAACCCCGGTAGTGGATGTAGTGCATAATGATGATGAAATTAGGATAAAATGACGAGGTATTACAATGCTTGGGTTCGTGGTGTCACTTTCAAGCCTGGGGACTATGTCTACCGTAGTAATGAGGCAAGCCACTCCATGGACGGAGGAAAGATTGGACCAAAATGGGAAGGACCTTACGAGGTCACGAAAATACTAGGCGATGGAGCGTACAAGCTAAGGTCTAGTCCTTCCGCGGACGTGGAACATTTCCAACCTCAAAAAATGTTATCTTTGAGCCACGGCTCACGCATGGATTAGGTTCGTGACTAGGATCTTTAATAAAATAATCCATGTATTTTTTTTCCTTTCTATTTTTTAGGATATGAATAAAACTCTGCTAGGTCTAGCTAACCCCACGTCTTTTTATGAAAACATTTGTTTAAAGTAAACCTTGTTTTATTTCTTTTCATTCATATTATTTTGTCATTACATAAGTGCAAACACAATATTTTGGTTATCTCTGGATATTCATAGGATAAGTACCCTTATAAATTGCTTGCCACATAAGAGGGTTTCAACCTCTGCGGCCACGGATTTTGTTTTCCTAATTTACTTGTGCCTAATACGTTAGATGCACAAGAAAAGACTTCCATGGAGCATATAAGCCACTATACGTGCAATCATAAAATATAAAGTGTTAGTAAATTACAACTGTTGTTAATCACGGACATCCGTGTACATATTACATACCACAAAAAAATATTATCTAAAGTACCACAGGCGGTACTATGGCCAATCTAAGTTAAACATAGGAGGTAAGGACTTGGACCCAAGAAGCCATGGAGATTCCTCGTCTTCGGTCTGAGTAGCAGCATCCGCTAGCAGGATTTGTAAGCCTTAAGGAGCTACGATAGGTACTGACACCAGAATGCCATCAGACCTAGCATGGTGGGCTGAACCGACCCCATGGGTGCGGCATACCACCCTGCTTTTCTTCTTTTTCTCGTCACGACTTATGTTTTCCGCAATGACGTCTTCCAGTAGAATTTCCTCTTTACAAGCCCAAGGGTTCCTAGGGTCATGTACCTCCGGATACATAGGAATCTTGATCTGGGAAGAGCTTGGGCGGAGGTCGCGGATAAACTGAGGAGCATCCTCACTAGTGTCGCTATCCAAATATAAGGAGGCCATGATGACGTCCAGAGGCGCATCCTTCAATTGCTCCAACTGGTCGATTAAGGGATAGTTTAAGTCTTTCAGATCATGAAAAGTAGCGACATATTTACTGTCGACCTTAGGGTCATACGCCTCCACGGTTGTCAATTCCAAACCAGCTTTCCCATGCTCCACACCATATTTCAACCCTTCGCTCATACCCTTGGCTATCCCCGCAGACACAACATTAGCAAAAGCTTGCCTTAATTCTGTGGACTCGGCACATTTCATGATAGCTAGGCGTAATCTGTGCCCAATTATCGACCAACGACCGGCAATTGCTGTCAACATGTGAGGGTATAGCTCCTCATCAAAATCAATGCTCAGTGTGTCTAACCGTGCATCCATTTCTGCGCACAGAGCATTTACCCGCTCATCCTCATGCTTCTTGAAAACCTCAAAAGTAGCCATGATCCTCTCTTCTCCCATTACTTGAGCCTGTAGCACGGACACCCGCTGGGATAATTGGGCGTTACCAACTTCACGGCCCAAAAAGCTCATTCGAAGATCCTCTAGTTCCTTAGTCACTTCCGAGTTCTTGACTTCCGTGGCTTTTTTCATATTAATATCAGCTTCAAGCTGGGCCTCTAAATCTTTTATATGTTTCTCCCTGGTCGCTATCCTCTAGTCACGGCGCGCTACTTGGGCCACAGATTTCTTCAATAGTTTGGCCTCATGCTCGAATCTCAACCTCAGTTGGGAGCCCATAGCTACTTGCCTCGCCAGGTTTATGTTGTATTGACTCAAAAATTCATCAGTAGGCAAGTGGCGCAGCTCAAAGAAATACCTCGGTGGCGCTATGTGATCCACCACATCCTGGCAGGCCTCGGGGGTGTCTAGGTGGTAATCATTAGGCACGCCCCATCCCGGTTGGTATATGCTTCCTGGGGACCAAGTAATAGAAGGAGAAGGTGTACATTTCTCAGAGTCTCGGTTTCTCGCGGCTTCTGCCTCCTTGGAAGATCTGCATCCACAGAACAATGAAAATATGTTGTCAGCATAATTGTACTTGAAAATAATAATAATGCTAAAAAAGTAACTAACGAATTAGGATCAGGGTGCAAGTTACTTACTGTGCAACATCTTGCTTGGGATTAGGCTGCGGCTTGGCATACGAAAGAGGATTCCGGTCGCTGACACTTTGCGTAGCAATGGGAGGCTCCTGTGTCTCATGAACATGAATGGCAGGCTCTGTGTCTACACTCATATTCGCCAGTGACTTCCCCCCGCGGGCGTTGTGCTTGACACGGGCGGCATCATGGTCTTTCCTTAACACCTTGGTCGGTGCGTTGGATCCTCCCTCACCCGCATCTCCTTGTCGGCGTCACTTTTTAATGGTAGGCCCTATAGAAATTACTTCTGCATCATCTGTCACGGGGATCTCTTATTCCCCCGCGGTCAGTCCATGAACCCCAACTTTAGCACCCTGTGTTACTGGTGGGGGAACATCCTCATTTGAAAAGTCTAGAAGGGACCTCTCCACGGTGGAGGGTGTCCCCGAAGATGTGGAGAGCTTAGTCGCATCCACCATTTGGATCACGCAGCTCGCGGTGGCTGTCAGTAGCGGCACCTCATGAGCAGTTCGTTGGCAGGTCCCGGTCTTGACCTTGGTGGGGTTTGGGGCTTTGATAAGATTGAACAAATCTATTTCTGCAAAACACACAGGTAAACGTTAGCGTATATGAATGTTTATATATGTGGGAAACAAGAAAAATAATTAAACACCCACCCTGGTCGTTGTCATTTAGAAATATGTGGTACTCGTCGTCACGTAAGAAGAAGTTCTGGCTTATCCCCACTAGACATAAAAGCTCCTCCGGTTGTTTTTAGATTAGGGTACGGTGCGTGTCAAGTGTCGTCACATCCACCACGGAGTAGGTATTTGCCTTTGGCTTATCATCTTTTGTAGCAGCCATGCGCCAGGCCACAACGGTGGGGAACACCTTCTCGTCCACCCAGAAGAAGCGGTTGTTCCAATTTTTTAAGGAGTCGAGTGGTTTAGTATAACATTGTGGGGTATTTTTCCTAGTCTTTTGCTAAAAGACATCCACCCCGAATTGTACGACGACACGTAGAAGACACAGAATAGGTTCACGGTTGGAATTATATTTAGTACGCGACAGTTGATTTCGAAATGGCTAACTTTCGCTGCACCTATCACCGATAGTTGCGAAAGGTGGATTTGGTAGTATCCAAGGATGTCGAAGAGAAATTGCGAGATGGGGATGCGAAAGTTTGCAAACTCAAAAATATTTGTAAAAATGCCTACCTTGCCCTTTGGGAAGTCAACGATGTGATCCCCGGGACCAGGAAACTCTGGGTGCAGGTTTTCCGGTATGTAGTACTCTGATGAGAACTCTAAAAGATACTCTTGAGATATGGTTGACACAGCGTCCTCGAGTTGTATGGTGTCCCTACCCATTTTTACCTAGTTTGCTAAAAAGGCGTGGGGTACTAACATGTGGTAACGAGAATCTGATGATTTAAGAGCTTATACGTCTGTGTGTGCGAAAATGGCGGAATAATTAGATAACTGTGGAAGTTTCAACAGTGATTGCTTGCCCTATTTATACTACAGCTTCGATATTCGTGCCTAGTTAGATGATTGACGCGTGTCACCTACTTTTTATTTGAAGGGTTGGGATTTAGAGGAAGTTCAAACGACTCTGGGCTCGTACGTCCCATCTTTTGTCAGTTATCCACGTTTTCCGATAAAGTGTCCTAATTTTTAAGGGGCGTTCCATGTGATGGTTAAGGTAAGGTGGATTCAGTTTTTCACCTTTAGTCTAGCAACCGCGACCTCTTAGCCACGGCCACGCCTACTAGACTGGGAGGACATGATGACGTATAGTAAGGACCGGGCACGGCCCATACTTCTTATGGGCTTAACCCGTATCGCGGTCACGGGTCACGGACCCGCTAGTGTGTCACGGTTGCGGTCACGGACACCTGTTCGGGACACGGCTTTCAACAGTTGTATTCTGCATGCAACTGATTTATGCGCTATTTCAGGGAAGGATAACCATAAATTAAGTAGGAGATAAACTCTGTTAGTTTAAATGGGCCAAGATAATGTCAAATTTCGGTTTTGTCGGATAAGGCTTAGGCCGAATTATGGGAAAACCCTATTGGGCATGAGGCCTATAAAAGGATCAACAATCATCATCAATGAGGTATCACTAAAACCCTAATCATGCTCGATTACTCTCCAATAACCATATACTTACTCTCACGCCGGAGGCTAATCGTAGGATCCGCTCTCACGATAAAGTTAACGCGTGTTCTTTATTCCTTGTGTAGGAATCCTCAACGAAATTCACTTGGTGCAAGAATAAGGTTCCTCAGCCCGAATAACTACGTATTCGGGCCAAATCAGATTGAGCCTAACTTTTGCATCAACACATATAGTATTATACTCTTATTATAGCAATAAAGAAAATCAACTTTAACAACTGTTTTTAGATGAGCAAGACACAAATGTTCTTGCTTTCACATATCAATATTTTTCTTGATAGATTTTAATATTTTTTTAAAAGTGTATATGGATTTATTTAGCAAACTAGATGTGAATGTGGAAATCATTCAGATCAAGTTTAGAAAAACGACTTAGATAAATACTGATTTTTGTGGAAAGTTTACAAGTTTCAACTATTATTGTGAAGAGCAAGACGATAGACAAATAATGTGTGGCCATAAAACATCTATTTGTACGAATTTCAATATAAGCTAGTGTGAATGTATGACCGATAATTAAAATTAAAAGAAAATTTAGCATCTTTTGATATATTTATTTGATGTTAGAAACTAAGGCCGGGTGTATAGGTCATTTTAGCATTATGTTTACCTCAACGTCACATCAGCCTTTTAACATGTATACTACTTTACTATCATCTTTAAAGGCGTAATGGTCATCACCTAACCAAATATATAAGGCTGTGTATAATGGTTACCTTCCCACAACCTCTATCTCAGCGCCACATTATCTTTTCATCACACCACGTACCTCATTACCTAACAGCCTTAGTGGTAACCACATAACCGAACAAATAAAATAACTCACTTTATAAATACATACCCCATAATATATAGCCTACACACACTCTCACAAACAAAAATAATTAAATAAAAGCATCACTTTTCATTTTTTAAGTTAGGTGAAGAACTTCACCGAACTGAACCAACTTCCTCACCTTCGCATGCAATCCCTACCCCCTGGTCATGGCCTTCACGCGCCAATTGAGGCCTCCATGTTTCGTGCCTTTCTACCATAATGGTCGTTTAAAAAATACCCCACTTTATACTAACGTACCCCATAATATACCCCACACACACTCACAAACAAAAAAGAATTAATAAAAGGGTGTGTTTTGTTAGATGGTCTACACCACCTAACCAACATCTAAAACTGGATTTGACAGGCGAATGTAAAGGGCCGCCATAGTCTTGGCATGTGAAGCGTTCCTTCATGTGTGGTGGTCAGCCACCATAACGGCCGAACTAATTTAACATTTTGTAGGTCATGTTCCTACATATGATGTGAATTTTGTTAACTTCAGTGTGTATAACTACATGTAGCTTAAGACGAATTCAATATATCCATTTCTCATTACTTGAGAATGATGTTTACCTATGATAAAACAAAATTTTTATTAAAGTTCAAAAAAGTTAAAGGGTTTCTTCAGTAAATTTGTTATTTTAAAAAACGATTCAGTACAACGAATGTGTGAATCTCACATCCGAGCCAGTTACATAGGCGATAGTTTATACAACAAAGCAAACTACTCAATAAAGAGGATACTACTAAACTAGATTACAATTAACACAACAACATCAAATATAATTTATTTCTTCTTTCGACCGCGGACCTTGATAACCCAATCATCACAATTAATATCATGGCCATCATACACATCATCATTATATGGGTCGTAACAATCATCCACTGTTGTTTCCTTCCATTGTTCCAACAAGCTGTTAATACCAAACCCGCTTCCACTTCCACTGTTTAAAGTCTTTGATGCCATAAAACCATCTGTTTCATTGAACACCTCTTCCACTTCACTATCACTATCTGTATTAACTAGAGAATTAAATTTTTTAGCGACTTCCCTTCATCATCTACAAGCAAAAGTTTTCCATCCAGCATTTGTCTTTCAAGGTTGTTAATATTTTCTACTAGAGGGGTAGCAGTTGGACTATCAAATGCCTTAGATGTAGTCACATGATTACAAGAAACCACACCAGAATTGGACCCCTTCTCAGCCAACTTTGAATTCCCCCCATCCTTACCCAGATCATCATCATTCTCAACCGAATTAAGCGCATCAAATGGGCTCGAATTACTTACCTCTTGTCTAGGCAATCCAACTTGCTTCTTTTTACCACTTGTACTAGCACCATTCTTTTTGGAGACAGGTTGATAAACTTGTTTGGCCGGCTTAAAACCCAACTTCGGACCAACCTAAACTCTTCTAACAGCTTGTCTATGATTCTTCATATTCTTCAACAAATCTGTGATGATATTCTTAGGACAGTCATCCAGGCAGTGACTAAAAACCTTGCAACTTGAACACCTGAGATGTTTCCACTCATACTCAATATGAATAGTATACATAGAAAACCTCTCACCAACAAGTTTTGGCACAACCACAACAATAGTATCTTTGAACTCTAATCAGCTCGAAGCTCAATCATAGCTCTCGCATAACTTGACATATCCCATGATTTCGTGCACATAAGAGATGTATAAGAGTCAAGCATCAAAGGAGTACCAAGTTTAGTTTCAAAAGCACTCAAATCATCCTCGCTAAACGCCGTAACAAGAACATCATGAAACTTTACCCAAACTGGAACATTACCCACGTCCTCTTTTAGTAAATTCGCATCCGAGGTCCACTTTTTTTTAAAATTAGTAGAGTATTACGAATTAACCAAGGACCATTCTCAAGCATTGCATACATTCCATTCTTAGAGCTAAACTTGAAGAAAAATAACCCGTTCACACATTTTCTCAAAAAGAAACCATAAACAGAATTAGCAAAACATTCACTAATAGCTCGTACAAACTCCAAAGAGATAGCCACATCAGCCCAATTACCCGTCGGGGCTAACAAGGTATGAAAGTTGACGTTTTTTCTACTCGGTTTATGAGAAACCAACTTCGCAAACGATACATGCCCTTAAGTATTTTCTGTCAAAATAAGGCCTTTGATACCTTCATTACCCAAAACATGAACATGATGCTCTACGTTTAGAGTACTAGTCACATCCACATTAACCCTCACGTTACCATTATCAGACTCATCAACATTCATAGTTGCTTGTCCAGCTTCATTCACATAAACCACCATATTTTTACCTATTGTATCAGTCTCTATGAACCACTGACCTCCGTAACACGATTGTTAATAGTAGCCATACCTTGTTTTTCTTTTTCCTTAACATCTCTCTCGCTCCCATCCGAAATAAAAAAACCCTCTCTCCATATTCAAACAACGCCGACCATGCATAATGCACCAACCAGATACATATACCTAAATTCAATCAACAAACCAGTAGGAATCACACTTACGACCAATATTAATCAACAAAGCTAGGGTCGACATAGTCGACCCTAAATTACACAGAGGGCCCACCATTTTCAACGAAATTGGTAAAGTCAACAAAACAAAGTTTGGGTTCGAATTTAGGGTCGACTAAAGCGACATTTAAGGGGTCGACACATGTCGACCCTAAATTTTATATATAACTTTATATATTATTTAATGTATTAAATGTATTTAAATTGTATATATAAATGTGAAACCAATTTATAAATAAATAAAACAAGTTTGGGTCGACATTTAGGGTCGACAATGTCGACCCTAAATTTTATATATAACTTTATATATTATTTAATGTATTAAATGTATTTAAATTGTATATATAAATGTGAAACCAATTTATAAATAAATAAAACAATTTAGGGTCGACAATGTCGACCCTAATTGTTTGTATTGGCGAGTTGTTTAGATTTTATATGGCGGGATTTTTAAATTTGGTGAAAAAATGGGAAATTTTGGAGGCAAGTTTAGGGTCGACATTAATTTGCAATTTTGGGTCGACAATGTCGACCCTAAACTCTTTTATATAAAACATTTAATCCAACAATAAAACTTTTATGATAAATCTCTTTTTATATTAAAAATAATTAAAACTAATATTAAAAATGAATAAAAAATAATTTAATTAATATTAAATAAATTAAAAATCATTTAAACTAATATTAAAAATGAATAATTAAAAATAATTAATATTAGTTTGATTTGATAAATTTACTTCAAAGTTAACTGAATTGAATGTAGTTAAACCACAAAATACACGGAAAGATTCCTAATCGATTAACGTTTATTATTATAACATCAATTACATTAGAAATCGATAATCACGCAAACTTTAAAGCATCTGAATTACATTTCAAATGCTAAATTGATTTATCTAATGAAAAACTACTCCAAACCAAGTTTTCCCATGTCATTATAGAGCTCGTGAAGTATTGCTGCTGAATCAAGTGTGTGTATCTCGGGATACATTTCCATCTCTAGTGCTCCCTCTAGTATCTTTATCTTTGCCTCTAGTGTCTTTATCTTTTCAGCCAAGAACTTACAATTTGAGCACTCTGCCTTTCCAAGATTCTGTACAGATCTGGAAGATCCGGGAGAATAACTTGGACGTGTTGAAGTTCCCCGAGAATAACTTGGAGGTGTTGACGATACAGAACCGAAGATGAGTGGAATAATTTGGTTGACTGGTGGTCCCATCCGGATCGGGTGGCGAGAAGTCTTCAGAATGCTGCCAACCGAGCGAAGAACACGATTCTAACCCATCAAGGGAAGAAATCATATCCGCAAGGCAGGAACGAATATTAAGACTCGTTAAAATTTTTGTGATATTTTAAAGGTGTTATATTGTTTTATTTATAGCTTGTTATTAATTTATTCGATATTGTAACATAAAAGACCAAAAGGTCATTACGAGGACCTAATTGAGACTTGGAGGAAGACGCACTCGAGGCCGGAGACTGGAGAGTTTAAGACCGAAAAAAACCGGAATAGATACGTAAGTAATTTAACTCGTTACATTCTTTAATAATTTATTTTATTTGTTTTTAACCTTTTTTTTTCTTTTTCTTTCACATTTTTGGATATAAAGCATGCAAGATCAGGTTAGAGCCGGCGTCATCCTGTACAAGACAGATCAAGATATCTTGGATGAAGTCGTTCCGAGTACCAACCGCCAGAACATGTCGGGAAAGGGCAGGAAGTTACCGGGTGGTGGCTCAACTTCCCGCAGGCGCGGTCCTCAGGCATTTCCAAATGTTATAAGTCGGGAGGAAGCTGATCGGATATTGAGGCAAAAAGATCAGAGCAGTTGTTTACGGAATCAAAACGACGGAGGCACAACAACGGGCTTATTTTGGCTGCATTGGAAGGCTACGCGCGAACCAAATATGAAAGACGATGTATGGAGCCATAGATAGATTTTTCTAACTAGCACCAAACCCTACTCGTCCATTTATGCCCTCCTGATTTTGCCACGCCCAACTATACCCCAACTCCCCAAAAAAAAGGCCCTGATATGGGCTCACTTACTAACCATCCCTTCCCTTATAATCAACCTCTCCAACCTTCTAGCCGCCCGTCTCAATATACCAGGCGCCACCTGATATACCGGCCCACCTACATGTAACCACCCCACTCCAACCACTCCAACCTCCCTAGTCCGGCCATTTTTCCTTTCAGTCCCTAACCAATAATAACTTTAACAATTGTTATCACCATGATGACTCCAACCTAGCCCTACTTCTAACAGTCAACCCGAACTTCCCCGCTTCAAACCAATCCCCATAATAACCTACGCGGAAGTCTTGACGAATTGGCTCGAGACAAGGTCGGGTGAAGACAAATGACGTGGAGGAGGGAACAGCAAACAATCGGGTGGTGACTACTGGAGGACGAGGAGGGTGAAAATGAGAGGTGCAGGATGAGTCGGAGGAGTCGGAGATTCGATTAGGCTGTTGTGTTTTGTCATGTTTGTATCATGGATTTGTTAGACTTATTACTTTTAACTTGTTATTTTGTCTCGTGAATTTGTAAACACTTGTGGAAACTTTTAGACTTGTTATCGTATCGGGATTTCTTGAATAGTAATTTATCGTATCATTGGATTTGTGGTAATTGTAAGTTTAATGATTTGTTTATTGTACTCGACGGTGGATTTGCGAAAATCTGATTTGGATGAAACGTAATTTTTTTCCGGAAAAATTTCCGAAAAAATCTGAAAAAACTGAGCTGCCAATATTTTTTTTAATGCCAGGTTCATGTTAGGTCAACATTGTCGACCTAATTTCGTACTTTGGGTCGCCAATTCGACCCTAAGTGTTATGGAAAATCTACTGGCTCTCTGGAAATAAACTGCGTTATAAGTAAACAACTTTTGGTTCGACAGAAGTCGACCCAAAACCTAAAATTAGGTGCACCCAAAATTAATAGATTAAACAACTGCATTATAAATATACAACTTTGGGTCGACATTGTCGACCCAATAACCCAAAGAATATGTCGACCCAAAATTAGTGGATTATCCCCGTGGATTTTAGATGTATTATATATTGGGTGAATAAATAAATTAATATATTATTTATTTAAAAGATTTATTAAATAGAAACGCTAAGGGTCGACATTATCGACCCAAAGCTTTAAAAGTATGTCGACCCAAAAATGGAGTCAAAGAGTCCCACTAAAAAGTGGTGGCCCCCATATGTCAACCCAAGTATCAAAGGTATGTGTCGACCCAAAATTTTTTGGGTCGTAATATTTGGAACGCCAATTTTGGGTCGACTTTGTCGACCCTAAGACCCTAGGGTCGATTTTCTTTGTTTTTTAGGGTCGATTTAGTCGACCCGAAGTATTCATTTTGTTGTAGTGAACCCAGTAGGAATCACACTTACGACCAATATTAATCAACAAAGCTAGATAGATAGGACCTTAAGAGGCACGACACCAAACCCAAGAAGATTTGTACACGTAACGAACAATACCAAATAACAAAAAAAACAAAACCATAAGAGGGTTTAGAATAGTAAACACCTTATCAAAGCAATCGATTCAAAAATAGAAGTTATAAGATTAATAGAAGTCAAAACCCTAATCAGAACCCAAGCATTTTGAATTACTTAACTAAAGTCGATATGACCTAGAGAAAGTTAAACACAAGGCTTAACGGATAAAGATCGATTAGGATTGTGTCCTTGTTGCCAAAAGTTGCTAGAGCCGGGTGTATCCTTTTT
>BQNB010182890.1:0-12456 GCA_026074375.1 Tanacetum coccineum | reverse complement strand
AAGCCTTGGCAAGGCTGTGTTTGTCAAAGTGCAACTTGAACTCCAATATGCTTTCTTTTTTACTTTTGTACACGTAGTTCCAAAAATTATTTTTAGTAGTGCTTTATAGTAGTTTCAAAAAGCAAATGGCGGAAAGCCAGGAAGTACTGTCTTTTGAGGCAACTATATTGAAGCTTATGGTAATCGTGAAGATTAATTATATTGTAATAGAAAGTTATAAAAAATATCGCTTCAAGTGCATGCCCTTTTGTATATTACTGTAACATTGATCTCATCTCATTATATTTATTTTGTATAAATTATTATTTAACCTTCTGAAATCCCATAGTTAACGATATATATAATGGCGATTAAAGGTAGCAAGAGGTGTGGGTTGGGCATGTTGGGGAGATACAGGTGGTTTGGTTGAACTGGGAGTACGGGACATGTCGGGTTGACCCTGCTAACAGTTATGTCCATTATTTATATGTATTAAAATGATTCACAAGGTTGTATGCATAAAAAAAGTAGACTTGGGTGCCTTTATTTAGGACTAAGGGTGCATTGTGTAACATGGAAATCTGTGTTACCCATTTTTTCAAATACATTGACGAGTTTTTCCATCATAATTCTTTTCTTGTGTTCATAGTTACACATCAGTTGGAAGCATTAACGACACAGTTCTGAAGACATTACTATGCGTTAATGATTCAATTGCAGTTGTCAAACAATAGTTCAGCCCCGCATATATGCTTTCTGATGGAAGATCTGAAAGAGGAGGTAGAGCAAGAAAGTTATCTTTAAGTTTTGTTAATGACCAGTTATGTGGACCCACGTCAGTTAGAGTCCTCACTCCTCACAACCTCCATTGTCGCCGTGAGTGATGAAATTCTGTATGTTTTTTAATTAGGGAAAAACTTGAGATCGTATCAAGAAGAAAACCATAAATATGATAATTTACTTTATACATGATTTTGTTAATAGGAGATGCATGAGAAATGCAGTGAAAGGATTATTTATAACTTGAGCCGGTAGAACTCACTCAAAAGGTAATTTAACAACATTCTGAAAGCTTAAATCCATGTGTTTTCATTTTAGCCTAATTGCATAAGATAAATTAAAAACATATGGAAATCCAAACTCACATTTGATGTAAATTAAAAACAAATAGTAATATTTCGTAGCATTTTGTAGGAAAATTTTAGGTACTTATTGATTTCTTAGTTGTTAGAAATTTTTAGAGCTTCATTAACTGTTTTCATGATGGAATTGAGCATAATATGATTTTAAATTGATTAATTCAGTTTGTAGTTGCAACAAGGTTTGGAGAATTAGGTGAAAATAGCATGTTACCTATATATACATAGCACGGCTTCTTGGTAGGTGTTTTTGTTTATAAGTTATAACGTATTTTAATTATAACAACTGACAACTTTGGTTGATTGCATTTCATCTGCTATTATTTAAGTGCTATTTAATACATTGTATCCTTTTTTTTAACCATATCTAGATTGAGATCTCAATGAATTTTTGTTGCTAATATACATAAAAGGGGTACATGGTGCAATGATTAAGGATAATGTATTATTATATTTTTAGACTTTTAAGCATCTAAAGTTGGCTATGATAAGCTGGGTAGGTTGGCCTAAGTGGGCAGTCGATAGATGTACGGGTCAAAAAAGCGCTGGGTTGACCTAGAAACACTTTTTGGTCACATCTTAATTCCAGAATTTGTATAAATATTTCATGCGTTACTTGATTACGAAATTTTGAAAATAATAGTCTCAATGTTTGGTTGAAAGCAGTTTTCGGGGTTACATTATATCCTCTGAACTAACTCTTTATCTTGCCACCTTTATATGTTGTCTTTTATGATGATACATGGATCTTAATGGTTTAAATTGAACCATTGTTGTTGCAAGCATGCAACCCTATTTGCATAAAAATGAATGTTTTGATTTGGATTCATACAAGTTACTATTAATGTTTCGTCCTACAAAAGTCATGGCTAATCATGCAAGCAGGTGATAATCTTAAGTTAAATTGTCTAAGTGAATATGTTTGCTAAAATTGTTTTCTTTAATTTGAGCCAATAAAATGTGAAACAACATTAGTTATTTGTGCATCTGATATGTTGAAAGTTAATGATGATGAGATTGCGTATATGTATTTCACACAAGTTGAACTTAATCCCCCTATTGATATTTGGATTATGCTTTTTTATTGAAGAAAAAATGAACTTATGTAACTTATATATTTTACAGAAAATATTATTGTTTAGCTAACACATTGCAGGACCCAAATGAACTTTGTATATAACAAGGGACTAAATTCTTAAAGTTTTTGGATTAATATATGTGAAGCTATTGGCATAAAATTAGATGAATCCAATTTTATGTACATTAAATTGACAAATCTAAAATGTTGCGATGAGAACATCGGTGTTGTAAAGAAACCACCTAAGGAATCAAGTAGCAGTTAGGACTTTTCTCTCTACTCCAAATATACTAATCTAGAGGGACAAAAAAATTAAAACGACAACTTTGTAGTATGCAGGACGTAGTATGCATGACAGAGGTGTTACTTAGTGATTTTGGATGCCAAGAAGATTGGAGAGACAAATGCAGTTGTGGTGAGGACTTGAAGTGCCTAAATTCTTGAATTTTCCTCTTGGATTTCATGGCTTTTTGACAGTTGCAGATTCAATAATGTAAAATAAACCAATACTGCAATTTTTTAACATGTTAAATATTGCTCTTTTGTAATCATATCAAGATTATATTGCATTCCAAATGTATTTCTAGCAATGGCAACTATAAGTTACAATCCATTAAACATACGTTGAGTCAGCTTGGTTAAAAATTTTGTACTTTTATTACGATTATTAAGAATATGTTTATTTTTCGTTTTAACATTAAAGGCAAATGGCACAAAAATGTACTCAACTTAAGGGTCATTTCAAATCAAGGTATCTTACTTTTTTTTCTTCACAAAAAGGCACAAAACTTTTTTTTTTTTTGACCAATTTGGGTATTTTCATTAAATATTTAACGCTCATTAGTTTAATTTTACATTTCCAGTCCACCGCCGCTACCACCACCATCAATCATCATCGCCACAGCCAAGCCTGCCCACCACCATCACAACAAAGCACGGCCTCCACCACCAGCGCCTCCCACCATCACCGCAAACCGCCAAGCGCACCTACAACCGCTACCACAAACAAATACAGTAGAGGTGGCAAATAGGGCTGTTTGGGTCATGGGTCAATGGGTTTTGGGTCGAACGAGTCATGGGTCAAATGGGTCATGCTTTAAGAATGGGTCAAATGGTCATGGGTCAAACGGGTCGGGTCGGGTCGACCCACTAAATTATGATGTTTTCATACATTTTGAACGTTTTATACGTTACGTCAGTTTTTTTGTGTTTTCGTCTTTTTTTCTGTTTTTTACGTTTTCGACCGTTTTTTACGTTTTGTCCGATTTCTTACGTTTTCGTCCGATTTCTTACGTTTTTTTACGCTTTCGTCCGATTTCTTAAGTTTTCGTCCGTTTTTTTTGTTTTTGCCCTTTTTTTTACGTTTTCATCAGTTTTCTTACGTTTTCGTCTGTTTTTTTACGCTTTCGTCTGATTTCTTACGTTTTCGTCTAATTTCTTACGTTTTCGTCCGATTTCTTACGTTTTCGTCCGATTTCTTACGTTTTCATCCGTTTTTTACGTTTTCGTCCGATTTCTTACGTTTTCGTCCGTTTTCTCGCGTTTCCGGTCCTTTTTTTTTATGTTTTCGCCCTTTTTTACGTTTTCGTCTGGTTTTTTTTACGTTTTTGTCTGTTTTTTTATGTTTTCGTCTGTATTTTTACGTTTTTGTCAAATTTCTTACATTTTCGTCCGATTTCTAACGTTTTTGTCCCTTTTTTTACGTTTTCGTCAGATTTCTTACATTTTCGTCTGGTTTTTTACATTTTCGTCCTTTTTTTACGTTTCTATCCGGTTTTTTAAGTTTTCGTCAGATTTCTTATGTTTTCGTCCGATTTCTTAAGTTTTCGTCCGTTTTTTATGTTTTCGCCCGTCTTCTTACGTTTTTGTCAGATTTCTTACGTTTTCGTCTGTTTTTTTAAGTTTTCGTCCGATTTCTTACGTTTTTGTCTAATTTCTTACGTTTTTGTCCGATTTATTTCTTTTTCGTCCGATTTCTTACGTTTTCGTCCGATTTCTTACGTTTTCGTTTTCTTCCATTTTGGACGTCTCCTTTTGTTTTTTTTGACCACTTTCTTCGCTTTTTTACGTTTTATACGTCTTTATTTGTTTTTAAAAACAGACAAAAACAGACGAAAACGTAAGAAAACAGACGAGAACGTACGAAAACGGACGTAAATGTAAACAAATGGACGAAAACGTAAGAAATCGGACGAAAACGTAAAAACACGGACGAAAACGTAAAAACACGGACGAAAACATAAAAAATATGACGAAAACGTAGAAAAACAGACGAAAACGTAATAAATCGGGCGAAACGGAAAAAAACATACGAAAAAGTAAAAAATCGGACGAAAACGTAAGTAATCGCACCAAAACGTAAGAAAACAGACGAAAACGTAAGAAATTAGACGAAAACGTAAAAAAACAGACGAAAACGTAAGTAATCGGACGAAGACGTAAAAAAGGCGAAAACGTAAGAAAACAGACGAAAACGTAAGAAATCGGTAGAAAACGTAAAAAAACATACGAAAACGTGAGTAATCGGACGTAAACGTAAAAAAAGACAAAAAAACGTAAGTAATCGGACGAAAACGTAAAAAAGGGCGAAAACGTAAGAAATATGACGAAAACGTAAGAAATCGGACGGAAAAAAAAAAGACAAACGCGTAAGAAAACAGACGAAAACGTAAGAAATCAGACGAAAACGTAAAAAAAAAGACAAAAACGTAAGCAATCAGACGAAAACATATGAAATCGGACGAAAACGTAAAAAACGGACAAAAACGTAAGAAATATGACGAAAACGTAAAAAACAGACGAAAACGTAAGAAATCGGACGAAAACGTAAAAAACAGACGAAAACGTAAGAAATCAGAAAAAAACGTAAAAAACAGACGAATACGTAAAAAACAGACGAAAACGTAAGAAATCGGACGAAAACGTAAAAAACAGACAAAAACGTAAAAAAACAAACGAAAACGTAAGTAATCGGACGAAAACGTAAAAAACGGGCGAAAACGTAAGAAATATGACGAAAACTTAAAAACGGACGAAAACGTAAAAAACAGACAAAATCGTAAGAATTTGACGAAAACGTAAGAAATATGACGAAAACGTAAGAAATTTGACGAGAACGTAAAATAATGGACGAAAACGTAAGAATTTGACGAAAACGTAAAAAAATGGACAAAAACGTTCAAAAAAGGTATAAACGTGAAAAAAAGTTATCATTATGGTATATCACTTTTTAAGAAGTTGTAACTAATTAGGTTAAAGTTTAACAGGGTTGACCCATTCCTATGACTCATTGAACCCATTCATTTAATTTAAAAGTATGTTTAAAAGCTCGTTGGACCCAAACTTCATTCAACTTAAAGAACCAAATGACCCAAATATTTTAAAAAATGACCCAATTAAACCCATTCTTTTATTTTTGGGTCAAGATTGTCACCTCTAAAATACAGACACCTTTGAATGAAATAACTATAACAGTCTAGCCTCATAACAAACTTAACTTAATAGTTGTAGAAAGGTATACATAGCCTTAATGCCAAATATACTCGTTTCTTGTCTATATTCTTTTCCAAGGCCTTAACTTTTTAAAAATGATTTTTTTTGCAGATGTATATATTTTCCATGCAGTAGGCGGCAATTTGGCCTTCTAGGTACGTCACTACTTGAAATTGATCATGATGAGAGACCAGATGAGGGAACGTTGGCATCTTCTTTGCTGTAAACATAAACAACTAAAATCCACTTATTATGAGAAATATAATTCTACTATGCTTGCTCTAATACCTAATTCTTACTTTTTTATGGAAAAATCTTTAGATGACCCCGATGTTAATAATATACTAGCATCCGAGCAGAGAAATATAATTATTTGACTCTGTATTTGTTTGCTTGTGATTTACGGTGGTGGTGGGTGGGGTTGGTGGTGGAGGCGGTGCTTGGTAGTGATGGTGGTAGGGAGGCTTGGCGGTGGCGACGATGATTGATGACGGTGGTAACGGCCGGTGAACTTGAATTGTAAAACTTAACGGGTGATCATTAAATATTTAACAAAAATACCCAAAAAAATAAGTTGAGTACATTTTTATGCAAGAAAAAAGTATGATAGCTTAATTGGAAATGACCCTTAAGTTGGGTACATTTTTATGCGATTTGCCTTAACATTAATGTATCAAATATTCTGCTACTTTTATCTTTTAAAGAATTGTTGAAACTAGATGTCCATCAGACGGGCCTTGAAAAATGGTCCTTGTGGTTTGGCCATATTGCAGAGGGTATTTTAGTCATTTCAATCGGCCAAAATTCGACCAAGGACTAAAAGTGGAACCAAACCTTCAAAATAAGGACGTTTTTTGTAATTTCGTAATTCGACGGACCAAATCTGCAATTTAACCAAACTAAAAGGATCATTTTTGCAATTTACTCCTTTATTCAATATCATTCTCATTGACTTCATATTTTTATTTGATTAATTGTAATTGGATATCATTAGGTAATACCATACTTGCATTTGTTTGAGTTAATGGAATTAATTAAACAAACTTTGAATATTTTCGTTTCACATTTAGTATGGATTTGGAGATCATTGTGGTGGAAGGTTGTGTTAGTTAATATTAATGATGTTTCGATTGATGTTAATGTTACGGTGAAAATGATTGATGGTGGTGCAGAAATATAAGAGTGGATGATGCAATCGTTATAGGGTTTTTGTGCTATAACGGTGCTATAATTGCATTATATGAAGCATTTATAGGCAGGGTTTTAAAAGGCACGCTACAACGGCGTCATAGCGCGAGGCGTGGCTTTCATGTTACGAAACATGTCAAGGCGTCGTCTCTAGACGTAGCGTGTAATAAAGCGCGATAAAGCGTGATAAAGCGCGCTATAGCGCGCCTTTTTTGAAGCTTTTAAAAGATTTCATAGACTTGAGCTTATTTACAAGTATTTATGATTTGGTTTGTATGAGATTCGGGCTTAGTAACTTCATAACTCAATTTTAAGCCTAAAACGTGGAAATTTTGTTAAATCCAGCATATATTATATTGAAATTGAATGGATTCTATGTAATTTTGTCGTTTTCTTAACTCAGTTTTGTTGTTTTTTGTCCTAAAATTATTGCTGTTCTTGTGGCAATATGTTTTTTTATCTGACCCCCAAGATTGAAAAATCGGTTGTACGAAAATTTTGAATTATTCTATAAGAAAAAAATGAAAAGAAAAATACTGTTTCGGTTTAAAAATAGAAATCATACCCATTTAAGGCCCAACATGGTCCATGTGACCGTCTACTAATGTTTAATTCAGGCTCAACAATACCTAATTCAAACAACTTAGAGCCTTAGGTATGCTAACGCCGAGCTTGGCGTTATGCCTAGCTGGCACCGGCGTTGCTGGCGTTACCATACCGACGTCGACCAAAACCCAACGGCGTTGGGTTGGGCTTTATCTCACCAACGCCTGTTGCAACCTCTTTTTTTTGCGTTTTTATGGTTTTGTGGTGTGTGTATGTGTTGATTGTGCGTGTTGACTGTGTGTTTTAGTGTGTGTTTTTGTGTGGATGTGTGCGGTGGATAAAGGAAGAAGAAGACACATGATTTTTATTTTATTTTTTTACTTTTTTTGGCCTAAATAATTAATTGGGCTTGTCTTTTTTTATGAAACAAAAAAATATACTGAATATATTAATTATAGAGTAGTTATTTTTTAATATATGAAAAAATAATTTATTTAAATAAATGGAAAAAAAAGTGGGTTCCAAAAAATGGTGTTATGATTACAGGGGTATTTTGGTATATTGGTGTTATTGTGTTAAAGCTTATGTAGCGGTATTATGGTGTTATGATAACCGAACCATTTTCAAAACCCATGGTGCGGTTTTGGTTTTTAAAAATCGAGCGTTTTGGTTTGGTTTTTGTTCTTTATGAAAACTCAAACCGAAAAAACCAAAACGCCCTATAACGGGTCCAACATAAAAAAGAAATTTCGGATATTTGAATTGAAAACTTTTATCCGATATTTCGTATATGTGAACTCAAGAAACTTAAGCAAAAGAATGGGTCTAACATAAAACCTCAACGCATATTTCGATTATCCAAATTTGTGATATAAATAGTTATAAAATGGGCTTGCCTTGATTTTTGTAAGAACAATAAGTTTTAGTTAGTTTGGTTTTATATGAAAACTCGCCCAAAAAACTGAACCTCTACTAATGTCAATTAAATTTTTTAGAAAATCTTAAGGTTTATTTGCAAGACGCCAAGACACATCTCATTGGCTAATATTTGACAAAATCTTAACGTTTATCTGCACATGACAAAGGAAGATCATTAGTACATATTCATCATCTTCACTGGTGTTAGTACAAAAAGTGTGACGGGGTATGAGATGGATCTGGGATGCTTATCGGATTGGGCTAATAAGTTGTTGATGGATTGGATCTTGTACTAAACCAAGTGATAAGACGATTTCCTGCACAAGCGAAGATAAACCGTTAGCCTTGCCGTGAGGACGGACGCCACGATTAAGCTCCAGCGTGAGAGTAAAAAATCATATTATCAGAGAATGTCAGAGTATGTGTGTGTAAATATAAATCAGTATAGCATACCTTTTAGGATGTCAGAGACCCCTTTTATAGGTGAGCCAAATACTAGGTTTTCCTAGTATTTCGCTTATGACTGTCAGTAGCCAGAGTGGGACCCTTGTCGGGCAAGGATCCGCTTGTAATCGTGGTTGCGGACACATATCACCTTCTGCATACGTGTTGCGGAAGTATCTTATCTGCGTGTGTCTTGAGACATCCGAGCCGCAACCAGCTTATCTCTAGGCTTAGTGGCAGCTCGTATGTTTTGTTGTGTTGGGCCTGGGCCCAAATGTGTATATTATGAATTAAGCCCGATAAGCCTGTTATTCGTACTATACGTCATCAAGTCTCCCCTGTCTAGTTCGTTTATTGCGTGCAACATTGCTTGTTACGTGCGGTAAATGTGAATAGGGAAAAAAAATATAAAAAAACTGCTCAGCACAAAATAGGGAAAAAAATATAGATTTATTCAGATAAAAAAATACCACGACATGACGCCCAACACATAAGCCCATATAAAAAAAACTATTAAACATGAGACCGGAAAAATAAAGCCGCAAAAAAAATAATAAATTAACGGCCCGCATCAACGCGCGGGCAATCATGCTTAAAAAAAACACCCACATCTATGATAAAAGAAACATCGCCCCGCAGCAACGCGCGGGCAACTATGCTTGTTTACAACTATACTTGGACTTGCAAACTTTACATATTCATTATTGTGATTTTAGCTTAGCATCAAGAAAAGTTTTACTCAAAAATGTCTAAAAAGATTATCATCCAGAGTTACATTTATAGATAGTTAAATACGTGAGCAAGGAACTAGTGTCGTAATGATATATTGTGTGAGACGATTTTCAACCGAATATAAGGCTGGATGGAATGGTGGTGGTAAACCCACCTGACACATCAGCGCCACATCAGCTTTCTTTCTCTAAATAAATCTCACCTTACAACTCACCTTTCAACCGTAATAAGAACTCATTTTACCACTAAAACTCACCTGTCATTAAAATACTTACTTTATATAAAATATACTCTACTAAATATTAATACATACTCACAACCAAATTAAATATATTATATATTAAACGTGGGGGCCCACTTTTTAAAACTCACCGTGAGGTGAGTATCTCACTTATAAACCAAAAAAATAAGTCAAACTTACCTTGATAATGTTAACTCACCTAGGTGAGTTTTGCCACCGGCGTGGCACTCGCACGCGAGTGGGAAACTCACCTAGGTGAGTTTGCACCCACTCCGTCCAGCCTAAAGTTTGTTTAGGATATGTGAGAGATTTATAATAAAGCTGAACTAACGTAGGTTATGTGCAAAAGCTTTTATGGTAACGAAACATAACGATCAAAGATATATTCACCATTTACTAGAACAAAAAGCACATGACTTTAATGAGTAAGCTTTACTTTTAACAAATATTTACAACATAAAAGTTATATGGAATATAAAATTAACATTAATACGTTAAAGTGAATTTTGAGGCCGAAATATATAACGTGTTTTAAGGATTTAAACAATTTTAGGACCTGTGCGGTAGTAGAACTCGCACACTCTCGTATACGACTCTGATTATGAGATTGTTCAAAAAAAAAGAGAAACTCCCAAACTTCAATATTAAGAATGTACAATTTTTTTGAAAATCCAATTAACTACACTCTCCACTAATCAAGTATATCATATCTAGCCAATGTTATAAATAGCGTGAGGCGTGGCGTGGCGGCATGGCCAAGCCTCACGCCTTTGCGAGCCATGCCGAGTCATGGCGTTTTTAAGGCGTGACTTAAGGCGGCACAAAATATGAAAATATTTATAAATTTATATATTTATATCATATTACAAATATATCGAGTTTACAAAAAGTGTCATACATAATGAATAAAGTCAATAAACTATCTTTGCATGTAATCTTTTTCATTTATATATAAAAATACGATTTTTGTCGAAATTGAATTCAAAAAAGTCTCCACGCATCATGTTTTATTGTGTCTTATCACGTTTTTTCACTCCTCATCTCACGTCAAGCCTTAAGCCCAAGCCTTGGTCTATTGCGTGGCATGGAGATCACGCCTCGCGCCTTTGCGAGCCTTTTAGAACCATGTATCTAGCTACAAAAATTTATTTTGTTTGGTTGAAATATAAAATAAACATTTATTATGTGATGTCATAAAATAACAACGTAGTCACTTAATGTTAGACGCAATAGCAATTATTACCTGGTTTAAATCTTTATGGTGATGAGTTTAAACCTCGTAAATTAATCAATGAAAAGACCATGTTAAAAAAAGAAGAACAATAATATTACTATTACTGGTATTTTAACAACTCACCTATGCACATTCATAGTCATAAAGTTGATCACGCTCCAAAACCCGAACCGGTCGAGACCGATTTGACTCAAAACACCGGACCGAATGTGTTCGATCCGGTCCGGTTCGATTCGATCCGATCCAAGAAGGTATAACGATCGTTTTTACGTAAGATCGGACCAGACCGATGACTGAGTATGAGGTAAAGTGTGGACCGAGAACATGACCGAAATAAATTTGGTCCGGTCCGGTTCGCGCTGGTTTTTCGGTTCGGTCAAATCCGTGGTCCGTTATGCTCAGCCTTACATATGGGGTGTTTCTTTCGGCTTATATGTGTGAGTTTATTTAATTTCGGCTTATACAACTTAAGCTCCAATTTCCGGCTTATTTTAAGGGGGTGTTTGGCTAAGCTTATGAGTTAGGCTTATACTTATGTTATATAAGCGGCTTATGGCTTATATATCGTAAGCTTATAAACCCAAGTTGAGTGTTTGGATTAGCTTATATTTAGTAAGTTTATAACTTTAAATGTTTGGTTTATTTTAAAGTGGTAAATGACTATAAGAGACAAGGGTTTAAAAATATTAATGTTAAATTAAGTATAATTGAGGGTGAATTTGTAATTTATAATGTAACATGTTATATAAACCCAACCCACTTAAAAAAGCTACACTTTTGTGGCTTATCAAAACCCCTTTATATAAGCTCATAAGCCCACTTATATAAGTTTAGCCAAACACTTAGTTTGGGCTTATATGACATATATAAGCTAATAAGCCCATCATATAAGCTTAGCCAAACAACCTCTAAGACTTGTGAGCTTATATAAGTTATATAAGCCCATAAGTCTCAGGGGGTGTTTGGCTAAGCTTATGAGTTGGGCTTATGCTTATGTTATATAAGCGGTTTATGACTTATATATCGTAAGCTCATAAGCCCATGTTGAGTGTTTGGATTAACTTATATTTAATAAGTTGATAACTTCAAATGTTTGGTTTAGTTTAAAGTGGTAAATGACTATAAGAGACGCGAGTTGAAATAATACTTATTAATGTTAGGTTAAGTATAATTGAGGGTAAATTTGTAATGCAACATGTTATATAAGCCCAACTCCACTTAAAAAAGCCACACTTTTGTGGCTTATCAAAACCCCTTTATATAAGCTCATAAGCCCACTCATATAAGCTTAGCCAAACACCCCCTCAATATAAGCAAGAAAATTGAAACTAATGGTCAATCAAATAAGCTCACAAGCCCAGCTGAAAAAACACCCCATAGTCATTTCTGAAATTTCAAAAAACGAACGAGGGCCAAATTAATCAAACCGCGAAATATTAGTACCGCTTTTTTTTTCCCGCCAAAA
>BQNB010182889.1:0-12456 GCA_026074375.1 Tanacetum coccineum | reverse complement strand
TTGAAAAGTAGACAAAATTTTAACAACTTGAAAACTGAAATTTGCATTAATAAAAAAGGTTACAAGGCTTGGAGAGTAAAATAACATAAATTAAGACATTGAAAAATAAATTTAAAACTAAACTACACACTCTTGTTACAATGAAAATCATAAACTATTTATAAAAAAAACTAAAGTGTCGGGTCTTCACTTGTGCTTGTTGTGTTTATTTTATGAGAGAGCTCAAAGCCTTATCATAGCCATCCATCCTTCTTGCTCTCCAAGCTCTAAATCCTGGCCATTGATTTTTTTTTGTCTTTGCTCATCAACGAATGAGAGTGGAGAGGATTGCCAAGGTGGTTTTGGAGATTTTGTGAGGTGGGGTTAAGTTTTGGAGTGTAGTTGCAGGTCTGGGGTGAGGGAGAGTGACAGGTGAATAGTAAAACAGGCGGGAAAAATTGATTTGGGGTTCTGTGTGTAACAGGGTTAAATGTATAAAAGTGGAAAAGGACTATGGGTGAAAAAGGGTTTAGGATGGCAGGGGGTAAAGGGTAATGAGAGTTGACAGTTTAAGCCCCTGTAGTTGACATATATTTGCACCGTTAGTGCTTATGGACTAACAATGTTAGTCTTTAAGGACTAACAATGTTAGTCCTTAAGGACTAATGGTGTAAGGTGTAAAAGGTGTATTGGGTTTAACGGCTGTTAGCATGATTTGGGCTTTTATATTTGGGCCAGGTTTTGGATTTAGGAAATGAATTTTGGACATGGACTTTTTAATAAAGGCTTAATAATAATAGTGGGCTGACCCGGCCCACTAAAATGGGTACGGGTTGGCCCACTTTGACATTTTTAGGTTTTTGGGTTCGTTTTTTGATGCTTATTTCAATGCCGTGTCCCGGAGTTGACTTTAACTTTTTTTTCTTTGACTTGACTTGGACTTTGGCTTTTCACGCTCTTCTGTTTTGTGCTTGGTTTTGTCCGTTCTGGCTTCGTTTTTTGTCCTTTTGTCGGATATCCGTTTCCTGCACAATATAAGTGAAAACATACAAATACAATGTATTTTTGGTACGCTTTTGGTCATTTTAGTCCGTTTTTAATGGAAAATGGTATGTGTAATTAAGCACATACCAAAATCCCCCATACTAAGATATTGCCGTGTCCTCACGCAATGCCATAAGTAAACACTTAAGAAAACTAAGACCCTCAATCCCCCTCGACTAATAACCTCGAAAAGTAGCTAAGTGTTCGTCAAGGGGAATGAAAGAATCAAAAGCTTTGAAAAGCCCCGTTTTGACCATTTTTTATATTTACACTAACTACCACTAATATTTTTGTATTTTTCCTTTTTCTTTTTCTCAACTAACTAACATGTTTGACTTTCATTATTTTATAACTTTTAGGGATCATAGAACAAGAAACATTTCAATCCTAAAATGCCCCAAAAAGGATAAATTCATCGTTCCTGACTTTTCACTTATTCCAAACCAAGCTTAAAACGAAATCACCGTTAAATATAAGTTAAGATGCTAACACTACTCATATTTGTAACTTGTGAACTTTTCACTCCCGACAATTATTATATATTAGGTGAATGTGCCATTTCAAATTTCAACCATGGATCAACGTTTTGTAAAATTTTTATGCTTCACGTTCCACCCGAGAATAATGAGTTTGAAGGCGAGATCATCCCATGTAGCGACTTTCGTCTCGGCACATCCCAACCTTGCGGCTAAGTGACCAGGCTTTTGACACCCCACAGAGACTAGTATCGGGACTCACGGACCTTCGGTTTCAAAGACTCTTAGGTTTCCCGTTTATACATAAAATCACAACTTAAAACGAAATAGTCTTAGTTCAAAAGCATATTTAAATTTAAGAAAAAGAGATTTTCCCTATATTTATTAAATCATATTATTTCACACTTAACATTAATATAACCATGATACAATGTAAATCCTCGACCTTTTTGAAGGCTGCAACATCGGTTGTGAGCCGGCAAGATGCAGCAAACTTTTATCAGTCTCGGATAAATACTATGTGCCTTATTTAGAAGACTGCAACATCGGTTGTGAGCCGGCAAGATGCAGTAAACTTTTATCAGCCCACAGTTTATTATTATTATTACCACATTTTTTTCATCATTTTTTTTACTTTATATTACCATGATATAGAGAAAATTTCGTTTTAGAAAATTTAAGTATAAATTTGAACTAAAATTATTGATATCGACTATACTTCAAAAATTGTTGATTTAAGTTTAATTTTTAAAAATAGCACGTATTATTAGTCCGGTTAGAAGCTTATGGGAGAGAAAAGCCACAAACTACACTTATGAGCTCTTAAGATTTCCAACTAATCCTTGTTTAGCATCTAACTCATACTTAACTCTATCATTTTTCGTTCTTCGCAAAGATCCACGAATGCTTAGTCTAAAAGTTAAGGAACAAGCTAGAGCTCAACACGCTCGATCGAGTCAAAATTTATTCTTATTCTACCCAGCAGGAAAGTCAAAATTGTGATAAAACACTTATTTTGTTTTTGAAAATTTTTAAATTTTTTCATTTTTTTTGGTATTTTGGTGGTAAAAACGGGATTACGTGAAAACAACGGATGCAGGCAAAATCAAATCGATAGATCCTCCCCATACTAGAACCAAACATTGTCCTCATTGTTTTAAGAAGGGTCTCTACGTAAATCCTAAGACGTTTATTAAGTATGCTTAAAGATAAACGTTAGTCGATTAGATTAGGATATTGGATTCCCAAAATGAAGCTGAGGATGTGAAGCTCGAGTGATCGGAGGACAAAACGGCGAGCACGAGAGGCTTTAAAATCTGGGCAATCCTGGACATACACAACAAAAACGCAAAACACGAGAAAGGTGGAGGCGAGCCTCCTCACAACACAAAACACTTATTCATTCCTACTAAACTTATCATATTACTACTACGGATAAGCATGGGTTGCCACCCATGAAGCGCTTATTTTTGTTAACCGAGTCTTGAGCCTGACTCGATCCCCCATACTTGAGCTGGTCAAGGGGGATAGAAATGGAGAAACGGAACATCCAAGATAGGAGTGTCCCCTCCAGAGATTTAAAGCTTTCAAGCCCCAATGAGATGAGAGGTGAGGAGATTGCTCCTCACCTGCAGCAAGAATACTAGTATTGACAACTTTGTCCTCATTTTCAGATGAAAATGGAAGCAAAGTGTCAATCACTAGAAAAAATAGGATTCACGGATGAATGGAGATAGAATGCATCCATGATAGAAATATCTTGGATTGGAATCCAATGAATATCCTGGATCGAAAATCTTGTTTCTAGATTCCAAAGGAAAAGAAATACTACAAGGTCAGATTCCCGAGGGGAATCACTAGAAAGAATAGTGAATCGAATCCAGATGAAGGGTGGGATGGGTGGGTAAAACATTAGGCACATGAACTCTCGGTTCTCTTGTCGGATTATCAAAAATATCTTCTACCACATCCATAGTGAAATTGCCCAGCTCGGGCTCAATCTTAAAGTAGAAATGTTCATACTCCGATGGAGATATGATGTGAGCGAGTTCACCGGCGAACTCCTCATGATAAAAGTCACTCCTATCGGAGAGGAGAAACGGATTAATCGAAAGATTCAAAGATGAAACGAATCATATGAGAAAAAAATTCTCATTGAGTAGTGGTCAAAGCAACTAACTCTTCTCTTCTATATGATCGTCATTTGAGAAGATTAGCTTCTAATCCGGAGAGAATAATCAAAAGATAGTTGGTAATGGCCATCTCTTCTCTTCCAGATTAAAGCAAAAAGTTTCAGATGGGTAAAGAATTATCAAAGGTGTTAGTCTCCTCCAAGAAAAAGTTAGGAGATGTGGAGGAAGACTTGGTCACAAATCGGAGATGTACAGTGGGATTATCTTTTATGCTTCGATCTAGCAATAGAAGATTTGACATTCAACAATTTTTCACGAAGAATATCGTCTTTGATTGTAATAGTATATCAGTTAATCAAACCTCCAAACTTACGGGATACAATACCCACCACCTCTAAGTGACTACGTCATAATGGGTTGGTGATGCATCAAACATAATCGATGTCTCATAAGAAATGTCATCCACTCGTAAGATAATCATTGTGGAATCGAAAAATTTCGGATCATCTTTAGAGTTTTCGGAGGGCGAGGAAAAGAAGTTTCATTACATCAAAATTTCAATAAGCGGATATCTTCTTTCGGATCAAGGTTCGGCTTCAACATTTCTATGGTGTGTGAAATTAGAGCAATAATGAGCGAGTTCACCGGCGAAACTCTCGATAAGGAGATCAATCTTGGTGAGAGAAAGATATCACATTATCACGATTAAGCATGGATTACGTGATATAGATTCGGCATATTAAAATGATCATTACCATTTCTTGGTGGAATTGAAATGATATCATCTAACACCTCATCCTTTTTCGGAGAAGAATCATCACAAACGGGCAAATCACATTCACCTTCGGATATACCATTGGACTCACTTGGGGTATGGACAAGGTCCTCAACACTTAGACTTTATTATATTCGTCGATTTCGTTTCCGGGAATTAGTGTCGGAGATGCTCGCCTCCATTATAAGAAGAGTCCGGATTTTGGTAAAATTGGTGTGATTGCGGAGGGAGAATTTCTTGAGTATTCTTGTGTAGCAAAAAGAATAATAGTCGTCATCTTCATAGTAGCAATATGGGAATCTTCTGATATAACGAAGGTTCGGGGAGTATAGTATCAAGTTTATAATCCATTGTTTCTTGCGTTGTTGTACCATGTTTTTGAAACGTCTCATGAAGCTTACTCATAGAATCATCCATCACTTGTTGAAAGTCTCTATGAGCTTTTAGATGATCATTAATTGAATAAATATGATCGATGATAAATTGCGAGGGTTGAAATTGGTCAAAACCGGAAGAATTAGAATTATTGAAATTTTGGTTCATCGGTTGACATTGAAAAGTCTCGTGAGGACCCCCACAATCTTCACAACAAGGATATTGTTGTGGAAAACTCGGTGAAGTTTGTGGAAGATAATCACAGTTTTGATTTAGACAAAACGGGACTTAAGGTTGGACAATCGTAAACCATGCATGGGATCGTTCACACATAAACTCACAAGAGTATGGACGTATTGGGGTTATCTTGTGGAGGTGGGTTAACAACGTTTTGGAGAACTGACAAAAATTAGTGAGTTGGAATCTTAAGTGAATGAATTTCCATCTCCAGAATAGCATGTCGGATCCAAACTTGGCAAAGTTTGTGGGAGCTCATCAACGGTTTGATTGTTGCATGGTTCCGGATTAGAGATAATCGGAACTTTCGGTGGACAATTATAGCCATAATGAGCACCGTTCCCATAAGATTTGCAATTGTAACATCCATTGACAAAGATATTCGTCTAACAGATTCACCACACCCGTAACAACAATGGTGGTCAATATGTGGAGGACTTTGTAAAGAATTTTCACCGGGGGTCTTGATTGAAGACGAATGGCTCTTGAGGCAAATTAAACAAAACTTTGTTATGACTCGTTGGATACTCGGAAGGGATTTTGCAAGGTATTGAAATAAATTCATTTTCATCAAAAATTTCCCTCAATTTCTTTCGTAATAGAGCACATTTGTCGACAATATAGACCATCAACCGGGTCTCCACACTTAGGACAATTTTTTTCAAAAATAAGGGGTCGTTGAGACGAGTCAGGTGTTTTATTAGGATCACGAACAAACTTGTCAACGAAACCACCCTGTAGAAACAATCCACATTGGAACTTTATGTACAAAGATCACAAGACGAAACACTCTTTAAAACAGTGAAGAGGGGATTAATAGATAATCGAGTATGTCAGTGACCCATAAGAATTAAACAATATAGAGGGTTTAAGAAAAGAATTAAATGGATAAGAAGAAAAAGATGAGTATTTTTTTTGGGTTTTTTAGGTTTTTAAACATTTTCATTTTATTAAAGGACAAAATGAGATAAGACCAACTTAACAATTAATCAACCAGTTTGCGGTAGCTTTTAAAAAGAAAAAAGCACAAAGGTGCGGATAGGAGGCGGGAAATGCAGCGAAGCAAATTAAAATCTTCTCCTTTCGTCGTAGTTTCCTCGGAACAACCCTCTTTATACCTCTTGTTCGTTGTTAATCAATTAAGGTGAAGCCGTACGTCGCAAGTGACAAAAAGGCAAGTTCTTAATCTTTTGTTTGGGAAACTTATTATGAAAAAGCTTCAGTGCAAGAATAATTATTGTTGATGAATTGTATATCTTTTATTAGGATAATTTTTTTATTTTTTGATTTTTTTGTTTTTTGTTTTTATTTATATATAATAAAAAGAAATGAAAAATATTTTTGTATTTTTATATTTTTATAAAGAAAATAACTTCACTAGGAAGGATCTTCAAAGCACTAATTGTCAAACGCAACGACAATCGTTTACACTCCTCCCCGACAACGGCGCCAAAATGATAATTGCCCTTTTTTAGGGGCAATTATAATCTATATATAGTATACGTATTCCAAAAGATTCAAAGAAATTACTTTTGACCAAAGTAAACTCAAAAATCTCCCGGGTCGTTCTCCTAACGAGGCGTGCAATGGAGAGTCGAAGGTCAGTTTGACATTTGATGTTTGAATAACAAAGATTTGATTATGTTTTCTAAATCTACAAGAAAAATAAGTAAGGCAAACTAAAAACGAAAGCTATAAGAGCTAAAACCCTAAAACGTTAACGGGAATTAAAAACATATTTAATGAAATAAAATGATAAAAAATAGTAAACTAATTGAGAAAAATATGAAAAAATCATGAAAAGTGCATTGAACTATTTGAAATCTAATAAAAATAAAAGTGTCCCAACAGCTTATTTGAATAAGCTGGAAATAAGCAAAAATTGGCTGAAGGCTTAAAGGGCTAAAATGAGTATATAAATTAAATGATGAGCATGGCTAACAGATAGCCTACCGGTGCCAATGGTTAGTGTGTGTGTTGCTTGGGACGAGTGTGTGTAAAGGGAGAGGTCATGGGTTCAACCCTCATGCCTCTCCTTTTTTATGAAACATTTTTTTTTGTTTTTTTTTCAAACTAATAAAACAGACTAAAAGAAGCAAATTTAAAAAAATTACTTTTTGTGAATCTTAAAAATAAGCCAGAATAAGCAGAAAGAAATGATAGATTGCTATTTTTTAAACTAAGAAACAAAAGGCTTAAACTATTAGCGTTTTTAAACTTAATAAGCTAATGAAAAAGTAAGATAAGCAAAAACAGATAAACTAATACACCTAATAAGAACTTGGGAACTAAAATAAGCAAGGAAAGATAAGCAGAAAGGCTATAAAAATTCAATAAGCACTTTGACCAAAAATTAGTAAGCAGACAGCCTAAGAGACACTTTTGGGCTTATTTTTAAGCACTCAATCAGAACTTTATGGCCATAAGGCTTACATGAGCTTAAAGATTGTCCTAAGGGCTTCTAAAATCAGCAAATACAAATGAATTTGAAAATCAAATAAGCCCAAAAAAAAGGCTTATGAAAAGTGCTGGTTGCACTCAGCATGTGCTGACTTTTCAAGTTTTTGAAAAGAGAAAAAGGCAAACTGCAGGGCTAATTTAGGCATTAATAAGCATAAGGACAAAAAAGCAAATAAGCAAAACACCTATAAGTCTACCTAATAAGCACTAAGGAACTAAAATCAACAAAAAAAAAAGTAGAAATGCCTTAAAAAGCATATAAGTCAGAACGCATAAAAACAGCTAAAAAAACTAACAATGCTACTTTTAAGCTAGGAATTAAAAGGGCTTAATAGATCATTATGGCAAAAAGGTAAAGAGCAAAGTTGAAGATTATATACCTAACTATAAGAATCAGCCAAGAAAAATGAGTTTGAAACTCATATAAGCAGTTAAAAAGCTAATGGAAAAGGCCTACTTGAACTTAAAGCTAACCCTTTACTTGACTGCTTTGACCCATTTTGATTTTAAACGTGAAACGGATCCTTAAACTCTTAGACCAGATTGTTAATGCATTCTAATGACTAAAATGGACTTTAAACAACTCTTAAACATTACCCAAACTTAAAATCAAAGATTATGCACCAAAATTCATAAAAAGTCCACAAATTCAACTCATAGTTATAAAAACATGAAAACCTTGGCAAACATGAATCAAACTTGTAAAAAAACTTGCTTAAACATTGATATTTAATGAGTTGAAATTGGATTTGTGGACTTTGAATGACCAAAACATGTTTTATACCAAAAACAATGGTTAACCCAAACACCCCCTTAAATCTTAAAAACTTGAAAATAAGCTAAAACAAAGCATGATTTGCATAAAACTTGATCAACTAAGCATAAGTAAGAACAAATAAGCATCAATAAGGCAGAAATAAGCAATAATAAGCTAAAAATAAGCAAATGCATAAAATGGCATGAAAATGAAATTTTGCAACTTACAAAGGTCCAAATGCTTTGGTTAGGAACTATAAGCTTCCAATTCAGTTCCTTATCACCCAATAGCTTACCAATAAGCACTAAACCCCATAAGCTCATCCTTTTTAAACTTATCTTGCAAAAGCTCAAAATTTCCAATTTTCTTTAATGAAACAGTACACTCACAACAAGCTATGAAGAAGCTAGATATGAGTTAAAACAGCTTCTATAAGCTTATAAGAGCTTATAGAAAAGGCTTTTAAACACAAGAGAGCTTGAATGCATAAAACTTGAAAAGTAGACAAAATTTTAACAACTTGAAAACTAAAATTGCATTAACTTAAAAATAGAGTACAAAGCTGGAAATTTAAATTAAAAGACTTGAAAACATAAATGAAAGCATTAAAAAGTAAATTTAAAACTAGACTACACTACTATCATAAACTATTTATAAAAAAAACTAAAGTGTCGGGTCTTCACTTGTGCTTGTTGTGTTTGTTTTGTGAGATAGCTTAAAGCCTTATCATAGCCATCCATCCTTCTTGCTCTCCAAGCTCTAAATCCTGGCCATTGATTTTTTTTGTCTTTGCTCATCAACGAATAAGAGTGGAGAGGATTGCTAAGGTGGTTTTGGGGATTTGTGAGGAGGGGTTGAGTTTTGGAGTGTAGTTGCAAGTGTGGGGTGAGGAAGAGTGACGGGTGAATAGTAAAACAGGCGGGAAAAATTGATTTGGGGTTCTGTGTGTAACAGGGTAACAGGGTTAAATGTATAAAAGTAGAAAAGGACTATGGGTGAAAAAGGTTTTAGGATGGCAGGGGGAAAGGGTTATAGGAGTTGATAGTTTAAGCCTATGTAGTTGACATATATTTGCACCGTTAGTCCTTAAGGACTAACAATGTTAGTCCTTTAGGACTAATGGTGTAAGGTGTAAAAAGGTGTATTGGGTTTAACGGCTGTTAGCATGATTTGGGCTTTTATATTTGGGCCAGGTTTTGGATTTAGGAAATGAATTTTAGACATGGACTTTTTAATAAAGGCTTAATAATAATAGTAGGCTGACCCGGCCCACTAAAATGGGTACGGGTTGGCCCACTTTGACATTTTTGGGTTTTGGGTTCGTTTTTACATGCTTATTTCAATGACGTGTCCCGGAGTTGGATTTAACTTTTTTTGCTGTCTTTGACTTGACTTGGACTTTGGCTTTTCACGCTCTTCTGTTATGTGCTTGGTTTTGTCCATTTTGGCTTCGTTTTTTGTCCTTTTGTCGGATATCCGTTTCCTGCACAATATAAATGAAAACATACAAATACAATGTATTTTTGGTACGTTTTTGGTCATTTTAGTCCGTTTTTAATGGAAAATAGTATGTGTAATTAAGCACATACTAGTTTTCTCCGCCATAAGGGAGCTTGTTGACATAGTGAAGAAAACTCTCGAGTTAGGTGCTCGGGGATTGGAGTAGGGCAAAGAGGTGCTTCGTTACCGAACCACTATAAATCCTTGGTTGTGGTTTGATTGTTCTTACTCTTATCTCTTGTCTTACATTATCTCCTCATACTATCATATCAATTGTTTAGATAAATATATCGTTTATATTGTGCAAGTGTTGAGTTCACATAAAATTCAAATCTAGAAATTTTTACAAACACTTCAAAACCTTTAATTAAAAATTGGTAAACTATTCAACCCCCCTTCTAGTTTTCCATAGAGCCTTTTAATGATGTTTATCCTACACCAGCTCACAATCTGAAAGTTTTCTCAAACATGTCCAGGAAAGTTGTAAAGTTTTCAGGCAAAGTCACTCCACTCTTTGATTTCATGTTGATGGCACACCAAGCACCTGAGGGTGAAGGTTCAGAACAACCCATTGAACCCCAACCAACACCCTCTCCTACTCGACCTAGTACATGAGACCAACCCCCTGAAACATCATCTAGCCATGCCACTACTTAAGACTCTAGAGACTCTTTAGAGGAAACTAATAGGAATAAAGGGGATCAGGTTTAGATACCTCATGATAGTCCTCTTTTAGGTGGTCACACATCTGACAGAGCTGAGGGTGCCCTGAACCTACAGGAATTATCTGTTTTATGTACTAACTTGTCCAACAGGGTTCTTGCCTTGGAGTCTATTAAGGATGCACAAGCTGCAGAGATCAGTGCATTGAAAATTAGAATCAAGAGGTTGGAAAAAAGTGCAAGCCAAACATCTCCCACCACAGGGCATGGTTATAGAGTGTGCAAAGATTATCCATGAAGAAGAGATTTGGAAAGAAGGAGTTTGTATCCAAACAGGGGATGAAAAAGTCCAAACCTAAATCAACTTTGGATGACAGTACTGTCTTTGATGATCAAGATACAGATCATGTTATGGAGTACATGGAAACTAAGGAAGTTGTGGATGATGGGAGGCAAAGTGGTGAAACTAAGGTGGTTAAGTTGACTGATGATACAGAAGTTGTTAAAGACAAGGGCAGTGGTGATAAAGGAGGAAATGCTGAAGAACTAGTTAGTACTGCTAGACCAGATATTGATGCTGCTAGGCAAGAAGATAGTGTTGTTGAGCCTTGAACTCCTCCTACAACAACAAGTATATTTGATGATGAAGATATCACCATGGCTTAAACATTGATTAAGATTAAGGAAGAAAAAGCTAAGGAAAAAGGAGTGTCAATTAAAGATGTTGATGATTCTTCAAGACCTCAAAGATCTATTCTCACATTGAAGCCACTTCTAATAATAGATCCTAAAGACAAAGGTAAAGGGGTCTTGTAGGAGTCACCAGTAAACAAAGTCAAGAGAAGTAATCTGGATGCAGCTCAGATTGCTAAAGATGCTGAAATAGCAAGACTGATACATGAAAAGGAGCTAGTAGAGATGGAAAGAGAAAGAGAGGAAAGACAGAGACATGATCAAGCATCTGTGGACTACATTGCAAGTTTATATGATGAAGTTCAAGCTAAGATGGATGCTAGTGAAGAGTTAGCTGCTAGACTATAAATGGAAGAGAGAGAGATATACACAATAGAAGAAAGGTCAAAGCTATTAGCAGAATTTTTTGAAAGGAGGAAGAAGTTACTTGCTGAAGAAAGAGCTACTGCTGTTAGAAACAAACCTCCAGCAAGAACACAACTGAGGAGTCTAATGATGACCTATCTTAAACATACAGGTAAATATAGACATAATCAGTTGAAAAAAAAGACATTTGAAGAGATTCAGGCCCTATACATCAAGGAACAAGAAAGAGATGCAGATTTTGTGCCTATTGGGTCTGAGAGAGATGGAAAGATGATTGATAAGATGAACAAGAAAGCAGCTGGTATGGATGAGGAAGAGGTTCCTGAAGAACCTGACAGTACTAAAGTTAAAGTTAAGCAAGAAGGTACTAAAAAAAGAAAACTTGGCACAAGGAAAAAGATGAAGTTAAGGAAAAGAAGTGTTAGCCTCAAAATATTGAGTCGAACATGAAGTTCGTCCATTATGTATTTAAGTCTCGGTCAATGAATTTGTTAACGTTGTAATAGGAAAGTATCGGGAATCGGGCTCGATAGTTAATCTAATATTGTATATGTTTCGGGTTTAATCCCAAGCAAGACCCGAGCCCGGGTCCTAGTCAAATATCCCGGACATCACTCAATGTGTCGGGGTATATAAGTAACTTTTCCTCTTTGGAAAATTTAGTTGTTAAAAATATATCTTTTTCCTTTTCCTAAACTCTCTCATCTCTCTCTCTCTCTTCTTTCTCTCTCTACAAAACAACTCACTCTCTTTATCTCTTTTCTAGTTCGATTCGTGGTTCGTTATATGAAGTGAAGTGTGATACGGGATCCTACAATTGGTATCAGAGCAAAGGGTGGATTTGTGTTTGATTATTGTGGTTGATTAGCAAATTTCGTGGCTTATTTTGTTTAAAAAAGCCCACGGCTCAAAAAGATTTTTTGGGCTTACTTTGTTGGTTAATCTTGTGGTTATTCATGCTATAAATGCTAAGGAAGAAGTATTGTTGCTCCTACAAGAG
>BQNB010182886.1:0-12456 GCA_026074375.1 Tanacetum coccineum | reverse complement strand
TTGGCATTTTAAGTCCGTTTTTGGTTATTTTAGCTCATTTTTAAAGGTAAAAGGTATGTGTAATTAAACACATACCAGTGCCTTTTCCAGTGATTTTGCCATCTCTACCTACAAAAGTTATAGTACCTCTTACAATCTTTACAAAATCATCCAATTTCTCCTTATTGCCTGTCATGCTTCTGGAACAACCACTATCTACAATTCCTAAATCTCTATTCTTATGAGGATTTTCCTACAACCCAACTCTGAGCATTTATAGCATTTGACCTTCTTCTTGTCAAACCTTGCAGCATCCTTGTTATTAAACTTTATCTTTCTCCCAGCTTTCTTTTCAAATCTGTTAATCCTAACAGAGAGCATTGCCATTTGCCATTTGATATCTAATTCCTCCAAATCCAATTTCCCAATTTGATCAAAATCTTCATAAGTGATCTGCTGTTCACTTTCAGCAACAAAGGAATGGAGAACATTTTCCATCACATTGCTAGAAGCAGTAGGAATTGATGAAGCAGAAGTAAAAGTGGTTGAATGGGATTGATCAGGATATGACATCTTTGAATTAGTGCTAGCAGCACTAATAAAGGCTGAATGGGTAGGAACAGAAGTACCTCTTGAATCATAACTTGAGCCACCCTTCACATTAATTTCAAGAGTCCCAAGCTTGTTGTATAGATCATCAAAGCTTAGATAATCAAGACCACCCTTTGTTTTAAGAGTGATGGCCACCTGTGACCAAGAAGGTGAAAGTGCTCTGAGAAACTTCATGTTACAATCTTCATTGTCTGGCTTAGCTTGCATCTGATTGAGTTGACTCAATATCTTCTGAAACCTGTCATATCCCTTATACAAACCCTCTGATTCAGATACCCTAAATTCTAAAAACTCCTGCTTTAACATTGATTTCCTCATTTTCTTAGACTCATCATTACCTCCAAATCTGGCTTTGACAGCCAACCAAATATCCCTTGCATCATCTAGATGGTGAAAATCAGCCATATGATCTTCAGGAAGAGACTGAAGCAATATACTTCTTGCTTTTGTCTCTCTTTGAGCAACAATTTGTTCTTCAACAGAAACAGGTAGAAGAATCATAATATTTCCTTTTGGATCTCTTCCTGTCCTTTTCCCGCTGTTTCCATTTAGAACAATGTTCCACAAGTTGTGATCACTGTTCATGATCCAATACTCCATCTTCATGGCCCACGTCTCATATTCTTCCTTCTTTAAGTAAGGAAATTTGGCATTATTGTTTGAGACAGTGGTTGTGTGATATTGTTGGAGTTGCTGAGTCTGGGTAGTTTGTGAGGTTTGAGTGTGATTTGGAGACTCAAAGACTGGTTCAGAAGTTGATGCTGAGAACACAGGTTCAGTTGTTGATGGGAAAGTGAATGTAGATACTGATGGTGATGGCATAGGGTATGTTTGTGATGGATTTTGTGAAGACATTGTGAGGTTCTTATGAGAAAGAATAGTAAAGTTTCTTTAACAGAGGCTCTCTCTCCAGGCTCTGATACCACTTGTAGGTCCAGTCCTAGATAGATCTTTACGCCTGTTGAGGTTGTAGAGTACTTATGTAATCATAAGCAACTCTAAAAGAGACTCTAACAAATGAAACTATTGTTTACGCGGAATATAAACAACAGAGTTAAAGAATTACTAAAAACAATGATCCTCTATGGATCTTTTCTATTGATAATAAACGTGTTTCTAATGAATTCAATCAGTGCCTTCATCCAAGGCCGTAGGTTTCTTAAATACCAAAGAAACCCTAACTACGTGTTTCCTTAAGACTCACTAAAAGCTAAAATGATAAGTGTTATCACTTCCTATGATATCTCATGCATATCCCTATCACTAACTAACTTTTTACTATCAGTCCGGAGTAAGCATAATACTACCAGGACTAATATTGTACTACCAGCAGGAATGACTTTTGTTCTGCCAGCACTAACTATAATTTTCTCCTTACCAGTAGGAACTACACTACCAGTAGGAACTGTTTACTCTACCAGTAGGAACTACATACCTACTAGTAGTAACTATCTATTACAAAATTCCTAACATAATCCTTAGAGAATTATATTTGTTGCCTTGATATCACAATCAGCTTGAATTCCTTCCGAAGCAGATAACCCAGAATATTTCTTTGGTCTAGTCACTCCATTTTCCTCAATTATAGGCCAGATGAGTGGACCATTTTCAACGGATTCAAGGATCATTCGTCCATGTTGTCTATTCATTATATATAGCTTCATTCTGCTTTTCTAAGAGTCGTACATATCTTTTTCCAACATAGGTGGACGATTGTCAGCACCCGAAAGAATCGATTTGTCAGCAAGAGTCGTCATTGAGAAATTTGTATGTTAAAAGATTACTTGTTTGATCGAACGGTGGTAGAAAGAAATTGTGTTTAATTAAGTTGTCTTTTAAATGTTTTAATTCTTGAAACTACACGGGATTTTACAATACTTGACAAAACCGAGAAAAACAAGTTAATGTTTTACGAGATTTTACAAGTCAAAGAAATAAACCGTATAATTTGGAAACTTGAGTTGTTCGGTTTCAACAAGGAAATAGTTTGGTTTCAACTAATCTTTAGTTGTTCGGTACTAACTAGAAATCAGTTGTTTTGTACTAACTAGAAATCAGTTGTTCTGTACTAACTAGAAATCAGTTGTTCGGTACTAACTACAAATCAATTGTTCCGTACTAACTACAATTCCAGTTGTTCGGTACTAACTAGAAATCAGTTGTTCGGTACAAACTATAAATCAGTTGTTCGATACTAACTAGAAATCAGTTGTTCGGTACTAACTAGAAATCAGTTGTTGGGGACTAACTAGAAATCAGTTGTTCGGTACTAACTATAATTTCAATTGTTCGGTACTAACTAGAAATCAGTTGTTCGGTACAAACTATAAATCAGTTGTTCGGTACTAACTTCAGTTGTTTGGTTGACACTAAAATTTAGTTGTTCGGTACAAACTAAATTTCAGTTGTTTGGTTGACACTAAAAATTCAGTTGTTCGGTACTAACTATTTCAAAACCCAAAATTTAAAAACACAAAAAAGCCACTTTTTAATGGTTGTTTTGTAAAACTTCTTGTACAACTAGTGTTACTAACCCTATAGGAACAAGAAAAATGAAAATTTTAAGGTTTTTAAGCCAAAAATTTTAAAATCAAGATTTTGTTCTTTCTAAAGTTTTCGGACATAAAGATAACCAAAAATAATATTTTTATTGATTCTAAGCTGATACACCTATATCCTAAAGATACTAGATCAAATTTACCAAGGTAAATGATCTTTTAGTGTACACAAAAGTTCGAAAACAAAAAAATAAAGAAATAGAACGTACAGACGAGTATGAAGAAAACAAACCAAAACAAACACAAAAACTAAACACACCACTTTATGGCTCTTATACCAATTGAAGATTAATCTAATAACATACTTGATGAGAGGGAAAAAGAGGTGATTCTAGAGAGAGTGGCTTGGATGAACACTTATAGAGAGAAAGTAAACATAGAAATGAAATGCATAAGTGTGTGAAAAATGAACAACCAACCACCTCTCCAAGGCATGGAAAGGTGTATAAATACTTACATGTGGACATGGGCTTGGGCCTTCATAGGTTTGCCATGGGCTTTAGCTAACTAGCCTAGTTACTTTCCAAAAATTAACTTAACGAGCTAACTACAATTATCTATGGAAGTGACCGACACTTTCGTGTTCCTAACATTAATGGTGTTCAACAAGTGTTTGTCATGGAATGTGTCCTAATGAGATTTATTTATTGGTCTCTTGGATCTAGGCTGGAGCTAACTGCCACCTTTTCTATATCAACTAACTCGGAGTGAGAAAGTCAATAGAAGTCGTGTGTATCTCTGTGACAAATGAGACAAGTATTTGTTGAGAGAAACTTGAATGGTTGGGAAGGGTTGTGTAGTGCATCACTGGGTCTATGATGCCTTTCTTCAATACCATAATTTAGCTTTGTGAAGACTGATAGCATATGTATTGACCCGGTTTATGCCTTAAGTTGTATGGAGGGCTTCTTTCTTTAGACCCTTTATCCTTACATTTTTTTTTCATTCTTTAACCCTTTCAATGCTTACCAAGACGTCATTACTAACACCTTGTTGTGGTTGTTCTAGTGTTAACTCATGTATTAGTTAACATTATTCCCATTCTCATTCTTCTCTAAATAATACCTAAGGACTGCTATTTCTAACTATGGATTGTCCTTAGGTAGATCCCTTCGGTTTTGGCTAGATCATTGGACTATTACCTAACTTAACCACCTTATGACTTCAGAATCATCGTGAATTAAGATGTTGTTGGGTATTTGATCTTCACCATAAAACCATTGAAAAATCAACCAAAGTGTTTGATAGAATATCAAAATGTTTAACACTTTAAAAGTTTCATCTTTTGGAAAAGCTCCCCCTTCACACGTGCATCGATGAACGAAAGTGTTTTGCATATGTAGGTAAGAGTATAAAGCACTTTGAGTCTTTAGATCACTTCTTATTTTCTAGATCACATTTTAAATACATTTCTCCTTTTATTTTAAAAACAAATTCACTTAGTCTTTGAAATACCAAGTGATTAAAATTTGTCTTGAAAATTCTACGGGGAGAAAAATGTTTCAGCATGAGTTATGTGGAACTTTTTCTTCTTGCTCCCTCTTAATTTTACATATGTTTGACATCAAATAAAATGACAGCAAGTTGTAGAAAGAATATTAAATTGAGGTTAAGACTGTTTAAAGCACACAATTTTAAAAGATTATGGATTGTCATTGAAGAATTCTTGAAATTTTTTGCTCCGACATGGATAATCTTATAACAAATAATCTAATTAAGTTGTGTTAGTATTACTGGTTTGTTATTGAGAACCTTTTGATAAAGTTTTGAATACATAAGAATTGTTGTGAGATGATGTATCCAAAATCATTAAAACTTTATTTTTCAAAAAACTCCCCCTTCAAAAGTAACTAATTTATAAAAAATGAAACCACTTGTTAAGATAAACATTGTTGAAAACTTTATGAGGGATGGAGTATTGAACACATAATTTTGAAAGATTTTGAATTGTCATTGAGAAATTCTTGAAAAATTATGTTTAATTTTTGAAAAACCACATGTTAGAAGACTTCTCTTCTAACGCTAAGGATAAGCGCACTGAGGCGTACACAGTCCTTTTCTTGAGCATAAAACTTTGAATGTCTCGTATAACCTGCTCAAGTCTGAGAAATGTGATTTTCTCGTTGTTAGGATAAGTTATCTTTATAGATAAACTTTCCTTTATTTGAAGTCCGGGTTATGTACTGATTTGCACATAAGCCATTAAGAGAAATTAGAAATGACATGTTTTGAAACTTTTGAACTCTTGCTCGAACTTCATTTACATACCTGTGATAATATTAATTGTCATTTCTAGTTACGTAAATGTTATCGATTCCAAGAGACATGTCGAGAAGATTCTTTTTGGTTGAATTTTCTAATTTTGTATTTGCTTTTTAAAATTTTATATTTTTGTATTTGGTTTTATAGGTTTTATATTTTTGTATTTTCTTTTTCAAAAATATTTACAATTCGATGTTTGATGAAATATCAAGCAATCTCATTTGCCAGAACCTCTAGTTATGCTAGACTTAAACATCTCATACCAAGTCGTCTGACAAGATACTCAAACCTATCTTGCGATAGAGCTTTTGTAAACATGTCAGCTAACTGGTATTCAGTTCTGACAAAGTACAGTTTAAATATATTACGTTCAACTTGTTCCTTTATGAAGTGGTAACGGACATTGATGTGCTTGGTACGGGAGTGCTGCACGAGGTTGCATGAGATTGCGATGGCCGACTAAGAGTCGCAATACAATGGTATTTTGTTGTAGTTGAAGCCAGAATCTTTAAGCTGTGTCTTTATCCACATTACTTGAGCACAACTTGCGGATAACGCCACGTACTTTGCTTCTGCTGTAGACATTACAGTGCAGTCCTGTTTCTTTGACATCCAACTGACTAACTTTTCACATAGGAATTGTATTCCTCCAGAAGTGCTTTTGTGAGTATAAAGGCATCCGGCATGATCAGCATCTGAAAATGCGGTTAGTTCAAAACCAGATGCCTTCGGATACCAGAGTCCCATATTTATGGTTCCCTTTAAGTATCGAAAGATCCTTTTAACCTCTTTGAGGTGTCTTTCTGTTGGTCTTGCTTGATAATGTACACAGTAACATACTTCTTGCACTATGTCTGGTCTACTGGAAGCCAGATACATGAGTGACCCGATCATACTACGATATCATGTTTGGTCAACAGGTAATCCACTCAGGTCTGCATCCAGTTTAGGTTTAGTAGCCATTTATGTACCAATGCTATCACATTTGTCCATTCCATGTTTTTTATTTATTTCCAAAGCGTACTTGGTCTGGTTGATAAAGATACCTCTTGAGGATTGGTGGATTTGAAGTCCTAAAAATAATTTCATTTCCCGTATTAAGGACATCTCAAATCTACTATGCATCAATTTTTCAAATCTTTTAGAAAATTTTGGGTTTGTTGACCCAAAAATAATGTCATCGATGTAAATAAATTAGGGTCAATAGTACCTTTAGTGAAACCTTTGGACATCAGGAAATTTTAGATTTCATCATACCATGCTTTTGGAGCTTGCTTCAATCCATATAGAGCTTTTCTTAGACAGTAGACTTTTTCTGGATGATCAGGATCAACGAACCCATCTGGTTGAGCAACATAAACCTCTTCCTTCAGTGGACCATTAAGAAACGCTGTTTTAACGTCCATCTGATAGATTGGAAAGGATTTGTGTGTAGCGTAGGCAACAAAAATCCAAACAGCTTCTAAGCGAGCAACTAGAGCAAATGATTCTTCGAAATCAATATCCTCTTCCTGAGCATATCCCTTAGCTACAAGTCGTGCCTTATTGAGAATTACAGTATTGTCTTCATCTTTCTTGTTTTTTCACAACCACTTTAGTTTAATCTTTGTCTTTCCAAAGGGTTTGTCAACAAGTTCCCAAACTTTGAGTTTGTCGAATTGATGAAGCTCTTCCTGCATTGCCTCGATCTATGCGTGATCAGCCATTGCTTCCTTAATGTTTTTTGGTTCAGCAGTACTTACGGTGAGCGCGAACATAATGGATGATTTTTGGTCTATCGGTAGTCGGATTGGTGACGTTGGTAGAATATATGCATATTTGAATTATCAAAATTGTGTGACGAAGACTCAGCAACTTCTTATACAGGTGTACAGAAAGGATTGAAACATTCATATGGTATAAACTATGCATTAGCTGCATGATTAGTATTGATTTCCTTAGCATGAGCAGATGATGTTGGAGTGATCGGTTATGTTGTAGGTTGAACATTCGTTGTAGGTTGTGTGTCTTGTTGTGTAGAATTATCAGAGAGAGCGAAAGACTTTGACACACTATGATAACCTGTAGTGACAGTTCTGTTGTGTCTGCTAGAATAGAAAATATGACTCTTATAGTGATGGTTATGTTGTATCTGCTAGAGGATAATCACACAAATACGTATTCCGCATAAATGTGTATTCCATTGAAATAGAAACCTGTAATGTTTCACACAAATACGTATTCCGGAGAAATAGAAACCTGTAATGTTTTGCACAAATACGTATTCCTCAAAAATAACAACCTGTAATGTTTCGCACAAATACGTATTCCGCAGAAATACGTATTCCGCAGAAATAGAAACGTGTAATGTTTCGCACAAATACATATTCTACAGAAATGCGTATTCCGCACAATTCAAGGGATACTTATTTCGCAAAAATGAGTACGAACCAAAAACACGAAAAGAACCTAAAAGACACCCTTTTTGACGTTTTCCTTGATTCTTTTTGTACAACAAAGTGTTCTAAGCCTATATCTTGCATAAAAACATAAACTTTGAGGTTTTTAACACCAAAAATTTATGGTCGAAATTTTCATGCGTATGAGACTTCAAACACAAATAAACTGAATGACAAACCAAGATAAACGTACACGAATCTCACAATATCACCCCTTGGTGACTGATACCAATTGTAGGATCCCTAATACTACTTAAACCATGATTCATAACACAAGAAATATAGATAGAAAAGGGAGAAAGAAGAAAGAAGAATATTAGATTAGAAGGAGTGTTTGGATGGATCTTTTACAAGAGAGAAAATATGCAAAGAACCAACACCCTTTCCATCTTAGAGAGGGGTATTTATACCTACAACTAGGCCACCTTGGTAAGGCTTTTGGGTCGTGTGGTTTGTTTCTTGGGCCAGACTCGGGATTACTTTAGGCTTTAGCCCATAACTAGTACAATATTAGATTAAGAACTGAGCATGATTCCAGTTCTAGCCTATTACAACATATTTATAATAAAAGACCGAGATTTCATGTTCGACTCAATATTTTGAGGCTAACATAAACCCATCAAGGGTTTCATTATTTGGCTAACTTGATCATCTTATTATCTCTCAAATATTATTTTTCTCTCTTATTTTTGGTAATCGTTCGACTGATCAAGTGTGCTTGATCTAGTTATTCTTTCTGTTTCTTGTGTTCTTTGATTGTACACATTTTATGTTCAATCTTATATTTGTACTATAATTCTTCTTGATAAATGAACCAAAGGGGAGGTTGGTTAGGTTTCTTGACAAGTGTTTTATAATTTTGACATGGTATCAGAGCCATTGGCTCTCGATCTAAGGTTTTAAAAAAATTAAGGTGTTCTTCAATTTGGGGGTTTCTTGTTTCTTGGGTTCCAATAGTTGATTGGAGGCTGTTTTTGGCGTTCTTGGTTGTTTTGGTTATAGATCTGGTGTTATTGAGGGTTATTGGAGATCTGGTGATTTTAGGGTTTCTTCAAACCTAAATTTTGATTTTAGGGATTTTTGATTTTTTGGTTAAGGTTGATTAATTACATACTTGACTAAGTGAATCAAGTGTGTTTTGTTGGTTGTGTTCTTGTTTCCACTGCTTTTTCTCTCTATAAGTTGTTTTCTTCCTTTAGGGTGTACTGTTCATTGGTAGTTTGGGTGCAAACGAGTTGATTAACTCCTTGATCTGTCACCTTTAGTGGTACGGATACCTGCTCTGGTCAACTCTAGTTCACACTACTAGGTTCTTGTAGATCTTGGGTGTGTGTTTTTTTCTTCTTTCTGTTTAGATTGCTGATATGTGAAACTGACTGGTACTAAAAACTATAGGGTTTAGGCTACTGCTATGAAATTAACCATAAACAATAGGAATAAAATTGGTTTCATTAATGGTACTTGTGTTAAATCTGCTTATGCTAATAGTAAACCACTGTCTAATTAATAGGAGAGGTGTAATTATATAGTTTATCTTGGTAGTTGATAATGCTCTAATTATAAATAAACTATCCCTTGTAAATATGTTATTTAGCTATATAAATATATTAAATATCGTGTCTTTCAGGTTAATAAGGAGAAAGGAGGACTGAAAATGCAAAAGATATTCGTTAAATATGCTAACGGTCATTAGAAGAAAGACTTGGAAGAAAGACTTAAAGATAATTAATAAATTCACACCAAAGTGCAGCGCACATATAAACAAGTGCGGCGTACTTCAGATCGAGGAGAGATAATTTAATATAAGGTTAAAGTACAACGCACTTCATATGAAGTGTGGCACACTTTGTGATGCAGTTACAATATATCATTTAATCATTGCATTGAAGTGAAGACCTTTAACTAGCTTTTGGATATAACTACCCACATTCAGGAGGTGCTTTAGAGCCTATAAATAGTGGCCTAAATATCAGGGTTTCACACACAATAATACAATCACAAAATCAAAGGAAGAAAGGAAAAATCATCAAACAGAGGATGAACCAACTTAGTTCATCCAATCTCAGCTGGTATATCATAAAAAGGGTACAAATTAAAGTTAGTATTTGGGTTAGAAGTTGTTGTGACAGAGTTACTTGTAGTTTTCGGATATTGCTTTGGGTATTTGTTGATACAAAAGTTGGACGATCCTTGATTAGGTCCGAATTAGGTGTAATACGGATCTAATAGGCCCCGGTTCCTATATCAATTAAATCTTGATGTATGAGACCTGCGCACTAAGAAAACAAAACACCGTTAGGCTTACCGTGGGATTGTCTCCCACGATTATCCTCCGGCGTGAGAGTAAGTAATCGGTTTAGGTTTTAGTAGAAAGTTAGGGTTATGAGGGCGTACCTTAGATGAGAGCCGAGGTGCTCTTTATACACTCACCAAACCCTAATGGGCTTTGTCCCATTAATTAGGTTAGTATCCGAGAGGCCTCACCGTTATTTAGTAACTGGTGGGCCCACCTCATAATTACGACTCGTTCTTAACGGGTGTTCTAGATGCCTGCGCACGTGTGCGCTAGTTGGGCCTCATGGGCCTAAATCCTCGTCGTGATAGCCCATATGTCATGGGCTTCCCCATAGGCAGTACCATTTGGGCCTTGGAAGCCCGTATTGATGTCGCTATGGCCCATTCATTATGGGCCTGGGTATAAGTACTATTCGTGGGTCGGGTTCATGACCCGAGGTTGGACTATACGTCATCATGTCCCCCCAGTCTAGTATGCGCTTGGTAAGACCGCGGATGCTAGACTACAAATAGTCGCGGTAAAAATCCCTGGATGCGTACCGTGGAAGAAACAAGAAATTGTCCCGCCCAAAACAATGAATCTGGTCAACTTGAGTCGCAAAAATGCCTCTTCGTAATTCGTGAGAAGGTAGCTAGAACATAGCTCATATGTTTCACCCCTACCACACGATTAGGACAAGTGGGGGACACGTGTTCCTCATCCGGCGTCGTGTCAGTAACAACTTGCCCTATATAAGGGTTCGCCTCCATTTCACTGTTATTGCCACAGTAAAAAAAATCTCTTCCACCACCATTGATAAAGCTTCCATTAAGCATCAAAAATCAGACACAGGTAATACGCGCGTGCGCATCCAAACTCTTGCTTCGCAAATCATGGTTTTGCAACTTACTGATTTTACATCAGAAATAACAGATGAGGAACTTCTTGAGTTCACATCTGAGTATTACATCCCATTCGCATTGCACCCGGTAGTGCCGGCTGCGAGTGCGAGTATAGCGGATTTCCCCGAGGGGAAGGTTGGGGTATACACACGGTTCTTTGAGTTTGCCAATCAACGTGTACCCCTTTCGTTGTTTATGTGCAACGTCCTGAATCATTATCGTCTTCATATTTCCCAATTGCACTGCATAGGCGCGGCAAAAATATCCAATTTCGAGGTTAATTGCCGCCTATTGGCAATTAATCCCACGGTCCATTTGTTCCGCGCCTTCTATCATACCTCTTGGTCAAACGGATGGGTATCGTTCTCCAAGCGCGCCGGGCGTTTGCAGTGCTATACCGAAAAATTAGATGCGCTGAGGCGTTGGAGGGAGATGTTCTTCTGGGTAGATGATGCGTTGTTTCCCTGGGACTTCGTATTCTATACTCAGGGGTCATTGCCGAGGGATGAGCGCCCACACCCCGGGGCGTATAGTATGGAGGATGCGGAACTTATAAATGAGAACCGTATCCCTATCAACGCATATTCGGAAGCCTGTCTATGCCACATGGGCATTAGTCGTAATTATTTCCGAAGCCCCGAGGAAGTGCCGACGTTTATAGGCGATGACGGCCAGGGTGGGTGCTTGTCCTTCCTTCCAACTCGCTTATTAGTATAAGCGCTCTTTCTCATTTAAGCTTATGTAACCATTCATTTTTTGTTTTCGTTTTGTGTTGCGTAGAAATGGATTTGTTTAGCGTGGTTCATTTGAGTAAGCCCAAGCTGGTGACCGAGGGGGTGCGCCCTTTAAGAGATGGTGAGGAGCCGCTGTTGGAAAGTACTGCAGGGTGCACAATGGAACTTGTGCTGGAGCAACCAGAGGTTGAGAGTACTGATGTATTAGCACCCATACCACTGCGCAGTGTACCCACACCACTATTTGGTTCTTCAGAGGATGCTGATGTCGCAGGGGCTGAAAGTGAGGCTGGAGAAGTTGACTCTGGGTTGAAACGCAAGAGGGCCACCAGTGATGACGGCGCGGGCACGTCAAAGAGGATGCGTCATGTCAGTCTAGGTGGTAGTACATCGACTGAGGAGGAAACCCCGGAGGCGCCACCCACGCTTGCTGCTAAGGAGGTGACCGAGACTCCTCCCCCCAAGTAAGTAATTTAGCCTCTATGTCTGCCCAGTGAGGGTATTATTGTACGCAATCATAAGAAATTAATGTGGAACCCTCATTATTGGTTGGTTGTTTGCTATTTGTGCGCAGGGGCCCGGCGACAAGCGATTCCTCTACGCCGGTGACGCATGCTGCACAGTCCTCACCCTAGACTAGGCCAGTGGATCAGCTTATGGAGGAGTTTGAAATGGTCACTGCACGACAAGCCGCGC
>BQNB010182884.1:0-12456 GCA_026074375.1 Tanacetum coccineum | reverse complement strand
TTCCTTCCAAGCATCTTCTTTTTGCTCCCTTTAGTTGTCTCTTCTCTACCTTCTTCTTTGTTATCTTTTCTTTCCTGAACCTTAGAACCCATAGCCACAAAGGTATTTACCCTCTTAATTTCCTTATCAAACAACTTTTGAATTTCATCAAAAGTTTTTCCTTTTAGCTGTTTGTACGTGTATCCACCCATGTGCTTAAGATAAGTAGACATTTGAGTTCTCTTTTGTGCCTTGGTAGGAGGTCTGTTTCTCTTTTCTTTTGCTCTTAAGTAGACATTTGAGTTCTCTTTTATGCCTTGGTAGGAGGTCTGTTTCTCTTTTCTTATGCTTTAAGTGCAGCAAAATGTTTTCTTCTCTTCTCCATCAGTTCCATAAATAATTTTCCTTTTTCCTCATCTGTTAACTCCTCTCTTTCTTTTGATTGGAGTCTTTCAGCTAGCAATCTATCAGCTTCCAGCATAGCTTGTGTATTCTCCCATGACTCAATCAATGCTATGTTAGCTTCTTCTTCTTGTTTCCTTGCTAGCTTCTGTTCTTCTTCTAACTCAGCATCCAACTTAGCTTGAATATCTCTTGTAATTTATTCATCAAGAGCAATTTGATCTTTTCTTTTTAAAGGAACTTCAAGTTCAACCATAATACCTTTTCCTTTGTCTTTAGAAATTGAAGGTTGTGACTCTTGTGGAACTCTGAACTCACTTGGCTCCTGTACTACTACCCCTTTACCCTTGGGTCTTGTAGTTGTTGTTGTTGTAGCAGCAGTAGTAACAAATTTAGGATTAGCTGCTTTGATTTCAATAAGTGTTTGAGGCAAAGTTAGTTTATCAATCTTAGCAGTAGTAACTTCTCCTATACCAGTAGTAGAAACTTGAATTGTAGGAGTAGTACTATCTCATATATCAGCAGTAGAAACTTGAATTGTAGGAGCAACACTATCTTTAACACAAGCAGTAGTAACTGTTTCACCACAGTACTATCATCAAACATTAATTCATAATCCTGTCTTTCTTGAGTTTCATCAACTAAAGTTACCTCAACATCAGCATCAATATCTGCAATACTCCTCCCCTGTTTGGATGCATCTTCAGGAGCAACTAAACTCTCCTGATCTTCAGAGGACTCAACTCTCCTAGACATACCAACTTTCTTGAGTCTCTTCAAACCTGTAGGTCTTAACATTTTCTTCCTTTCCAACTTCTGGATCCTTTTCTTCAAAGCAGCAATCTTCTTTGCTTGAGCATCCTTTGCTTTTTCTAAATCAAGAACCTGTGTTTGCAATTTGGTACATAAAACCATCAAATCAGTTAGTTGCATACTATCCTCACCACTAGGTTGTGGCTCATTGGAAGGTGTAGGTACACTTTCCTCATGCTCTGTCTCATCTTGAGGAACCTCTGCCTCCTGTCTCTGAGTATTCTTAGATGTTTAGTTCTTCTTGGGTTTAGAGGATGTAGATGGTTGATCAAGAATGGGTATTTAAGTGGAATCAGTTTGATGATCTGAATCCACACGGGAGCACCACTTTCTAAATTCTTCAAAACTTGAACCATCATGTATCAAATAAAGTGTTAATCACCTAAAAAAATCCTTTTTCCACTCTCTTCATATTAGCAAAAACTGCTCTTTGTGTGAAAGTGGATTTAACAAAAATCCTCTTATGATTTGACAAATCCCAGTTGTGTGATTAATGAAAACTTGTAGAAAACGTGGATACATCAAGAATTTTACCCCTCCATCCAAGTATTTCACCATAGCATCAAAAAATACTTCCACTGTGGAAAGAACTTGTTTTCAAGAAATACTTTCCAACAAAACCTCCCTTTAATCATAATGATACAGAACTTGTTTCAAGAAATCAATTATCTCGGGCAAACCCATCACTTCTATATTGGTTTTTCTACGAAACGCCACCACATTGTCGTTTTCACCAAGCAAACATTATGGTTTGACATAATGATGATGTGGATGATCAAAGATGAAAATTAGAGTTAGGGTTTATGTTTTAGAGAGGATTTGAATGAATGAAATCGAATAAAGAAGTAAGTAAAACCCTTAATTGAAGTATTTATAGAAACACCCTTAGTAGTAGGAACTTGAACTGACAGCATTAAGATATGCCTAATAGCATTAACTGAAGCCAACATAATCTTATCACATAAAGTATACCAGTAGTAAAAACTGTAGCTTAGCAGCATTAACTATCAATAACCCCGACCAATGACCCAAATTTCAATTCCAAAAAATCAATTCTCATCATCAAACCTTGATTCTCCAACTATCATTCTGTTTTTATGCTCACATCAACATTCTCAATTCTTTTTGCTTCACATAATCAACTCATTTTTCTGTTTTTAGCAACATCTCTCTTCTATTTTATAAGCTCACTTAATCACAGTCATTTCTTATTGGCTCCACCAAGACAAACTCTTTCTGTTTTATATGATAGTTTTGTGGCACAAAAATTCCATCAATTCTAAATAGTTTCTATATTGTCCTCAGCACACCCACATCCAAGTGTGTAACCTCTTGAGAGAGGTGGATCATTGGACTGTTTAGATGCAATCTCAAACCTAGTTTGAGCATTTACATCCCCCAATATGGTATCTTGGCACCTGGGACCACTACCTGAACCAATTCCCTAAGGAGTTAATTCATTAAGTGTTGCCATGGATTGGGTCTTATTTAATGTTACCATTGTCCTGCTCTACCTCTAAGCTAGAAGCATAGTTGACAAAAAAAGCCTTACCATTCTGTCAACACCAACTCCTTAGGACAAGCCTCATCACCAACCTTTTTCTGGGGGACCACTGGACTGAAAGGCATTCTTGGTTCCCGACCTTCTTTTGATATGCCTAGATGTGTTTGATTCTTTTGAACATACTTATGATATAACACATCCTTTCATCCATGCTTGACTGCATATTGACATAATAGGCCTCCCCTCAAACAATGCTTCAAGAGATAAGAATTTGGTCAAACAGTTGCAACTTTGGTTCCCCTATGTCATCTCAACAGCATTAACATTTGCCTGGCAGTAGTAATTTTTTGCCTAGCAGTATTAACAGAAGTCTAACAGCATTAACTCTGTCTTCAATAATTATACAACAACATGCCTCTATTCATCACAAGCACACTAGAAAAGACTAGATATGACATGTGGGAATTCATGAGAATCCATATTTATGCATAACCCATGAATAAAAGTTAAACACTGTGAACCAAGATCATTAACTTTCTTCTCAAATTATTTAAAAAAACTTCTTCAAAGGTGAAGCATTCAACATCAGGTATTCAATATGCTTTACCTGCAGATGTTAGTTCATAGCCAAATATACAAAATCCAAAGCATTTTCTTCTTGACAGCATTAACTATGACTGACAGTTTTAACAAACAGTCTTAAGTATAACTAACAGTTTTAATTATACTTAGCAGTATTAATTGAGAAAACTAACAGTATTAATCCTTTACAAAACTTTTACAAAAACATAAAGAGATATAGACATTTAAGGATTCAGCATTCCAATACTTGAGACCAAGTACAGAAATCTCCTGCATCAAAAACAGTTTGTAAGAAGATCTCAACATTATAATCAGATATTGAATTTAACCATTGTATTAACTTTTAGATTGCAATCTCTATAAAAAGATGCCTAATCCTATATGTTTTTGTTTTTGAATGTTGAACAGGAAAATCAATAAATGCAGATAGTACTTGTTATTGTCAATATGAAAGACAGTGTTCATGAAATTGTACCCATAATTAGCAATTGATTTTGAAGCCGAGAGTACTTGTCCACACAACTACAGCAAGCCCACATATTCCAGCTTCAGTTGTAGAAGTGGCAACCACATTCTTCTTCTTACACTTCTAGATAATCAACCTGATTCCCAAAAACAGACAACACTCCATTGTATACTTCCTAACTTGAATGCTCCAGCATAGTCACCTATCAGTGTACAGCAACTAGACAAATGAGAATCCCTATAATACCAAAGAAGGCCTAAAGTTTGGCTGCCTTTCAACTATCTAAAAATTCTCTTGACTGCTAAGAGATGTGAAGTCCATTGGAGTAACTTAAAAACTAGCACATGCACATACTCTGCAAAACATGATATCTGGTCTAAATGTGTAGTATACATCAAAGACCTAAATCATAGTGATCTAAAGAGATGTACATCACATCATCAGCATCTCCATCCTTACCAAAGAGGCTATTCCAAATCAACTAAGGGATTATGAAGCAGACTTCACATCAGAGTAGTTGAATTTCTTTAAAATCTCAGCTACATATTTATCCTGACTGATGAATATTCCATCTTCATTCTATTGTACTTGTAATCCTAGAAAGAAAGTTAGTTCTCCCATAGAACTCATCTGAAACTTATCTTTCATGAGCTTCTCAAAACCAAATAGCATAACTCCTTGTTTTTGAGGCCAAAGATAATTGTCATCTACATAGACCTGTACAAGCCAAAATAACTCCTTTTTTCTACTTGATAAATAATGTTTTTTGAATCTATCTTGCCTCTTATAAACCCATTGCTTAAAAAATAGTTGCCAAAGTTTATACCATGCTCATGGTTGCTTGATGCCAACCAAAGGTCTTGACCACCTTGTAAACATTGTATGGATGGTCAGGATCTTTAAATCCTGGTGTTGAGTAACATAAAGACTTCTTCCTTAAAGAGGTTCCATAATAAGAAAACACTCTTACATCTATTAGATCTACAGAAAATCCATAAAAGAAGCATGGCAAAAACAAATTTTATTGCCTCAATTTCTTGCCACAGGAGCAACACTTCTCATAATCAATACCGTTATTCTTGTCTATGACCCTGTGCAAACTAACCTTGCTTATGTTCCTAATCAAATTCCCCTTTGTATCTTCTGTTTCTGAAGACCCATTTTTGTTCCAGTGGCCTTCTTTTCCATTTGGGAGAATCCACCATATACTAAACTGTTGTAAGGTTTTGAATTGTAAAGTTATGTCCTGGCATTTGCTTCCACCAGGATGAAATCAGATAGAGCATATAGCAATGCTTGTTGGTTCATCTGTGATAGGAAACAAGCATATAAACAAGTATACAGGGTATCATGTATTTTCTGTTCATACACATCACTAAGAAACCCTTGTTCAGAAGTAGGTTTTGACATTCTTCTTGTTTGAACAGTTGACTTCACTTTACCAATCACATTGTCAATTAGGTGATCTTTATGAATTCTTGTATTGGGAGTGGTTGGAACTATATAGGCATTTGTGATGTTCCCCAAATCAACTTCTGGTTCTTCTTCAGTGCTATCTTGTTCATTTGGACTAGCAGTATTAACTGATAGGCCAACAACATTAAGTTTAAGACTACTAGTATTAACATCAGGACTGGCAGTATTAATATGTTGCCCAGCAGCATTAACATCTTTAGTACTGATATCATCTGCAAACCTTTCTTGTTCAGCATTCTCATTATTTGGACCATCTTCAACCTTCTTTTGAGCATCATCAGCAGTTTTTGGTTCACCATTATCAACATCCTTGGTAGGTGAATCAAAGTATGAAGTATCTTTCTAAATTGTCATCACAATGCAATCTTGACTGTTTTCTTCTGATGTACCTGCAGAGTCATTAGAAACTGTAACCTAGCAGTAACTGGTAATAGTTCATAGATTGGGTTAGAGAATTGAATATCAAACAGGCCATTTTGGGACCATTCCCTTCTAATCATATGCTTATTCTCGTACAAACGCAATATAGAGCAAAGATTTCTTCTACGCTTCCTGGTTCAAGTGTGTATACCCTAAAACTTTACTACTCAAAGAATACCAACAAAGAAACCTTCAACACTTTTTGCATCAACTTTCCTATACTAGTCAAAGTTATAAAGAATAGTAACATTACAACCAAATGGTCTCATAAAACATAGAGCTGGTTTAAAACCTCAAAAAGTTGATAAGGTGTCTTGTTACGAGGCTTGACTACTATACGTAGTCAGCCACGTAACAGACACCTTCGTGCAACATTTAATAGGTTTTTAAACCAGCTCTAAGTTTATAGACCATTTGGTTGCCTGTTACATTCTTTATACTTTGTGATAGAACCAGGAAAGTTTTGATGGTCAAAAGGTGATGAAGGTTCTTTGTTTGGTTATTTATTGAGTATATAGCTTTTTAGGGTATACAACACTAGAACCAGGAGGGTAGAAGAAAACTTGCATATTGGGTTTTTAGAGAATAAGCCTATGATAGAAGGGAATGGTCCAAAATGGCTGTTTGATATTGATTCTCTAACCCAATCTATGAACTATGTACCAGTTACTGCAGGTACAGTTTCTAATGACTCTGCAGGTACATCAGAAGAAAACAGTCAAGATTGCATTGTGATGCCAATTTGGAAAGATACTTCATACTTTGATTCACCTACCAAGGATGTTGATAATGGTGAACCAAAAACTGCTGATGATGCTCAAAAGCAGGTTGAAGATGGTCCAAATAATGAGAATGCTGAACAAGAAAGGTTTGCAGATGATAGCAGTACTAAAGATGTTAATGCTGCTGGGCAACATATTAATACTGCCAGTCCTGATGTTAATACTGGTAGTCTTAAACTTAATGTTGTTGGCCCATCAGTTAATACTGCTAGTCCAAATGAACAAGATAGCACTGAAGAAGAACCAGAAGTTGATTTGGGGAACATCACAAATTCCTATATAGTTCCAACCACTCCCAATACAAGAATTCATAAAGATCACCCAATTGACAATGTGATTGGTGAAGTGAAGTCAACTGTTCAGACAAGAAGAATGTCAAAACCTACTTCTGAACAAGGGTTTCTTAGTGATGTATATGAATAGAAAATACAATGAACCCAGTATAACTTGTTATATGCTTGTTTTACCTATCACAGATTGAAACCACAAGCATAGCTAATGCCTATCTGATTCATCCCTGGTGTGAAGCAATGCAGGATTACTAATCTACAATTCAAACTACAACAAGTTTTAGATACTGGTGGGATCACCCTAATGGAAGAAGCCTCTGGAACAAAATGGTCTTCAGAAACAAGAAAGAATAAAAGGGGAATTTGGATTAGGAACAAAAGCAAGGTTAGTATGGCACAGGGTCATAGACCAATAAGAAGGTAATGATTATGAAGAAGTGTATGGCTCTGTGGCAAGAATTGAGGCAATAAAATGTTTTTGGCCTATGCTTCTTTAAGATTTTCTAGTATATCAAAATAGATGTAAAAGAGTGAATTCTAATATGGAACCATATAATGGAAGAAGTCTATGTTACTCAACCACCAGGATTTAAGATACGACCATATCCATACAAAGTTCTACAAGGTTTGTCAAGACACTTTATGGTTTGCATCAAGGCACCAAAGAGCATGGAATAAAACTTTGGCTAACTATCTGTGTAATCAATGGGTTTCTAAGAGGCAAGAAGTATCAAACATTATTTATCAAGTACAAAAAGGAGATATTTGCTTGTACAGGTACTATGGATGACATTAACTTTGCCTCAACAAACAAGGAGTTATGTATTGTTAATTTGGAGAAGCTCATGAAAGATAATTTTCAGATGAGTTCAATGGGAGAACTAACTTTCTTCAAGGATTTTACAGTACAATATAAGGAAGATTGAAAATTCAATCAGTCAGGAAAATATGTAGCTGGGAGATTTTAAAGAAATTCAACTACTCTCTTGAAGTCTTGCTACAACTCCAGTTTATTTGGAAAAGCCTTTGGTCAAGGAAGGAGATGCATGTGATGGGATGGTACAGCTCTATATGATCTATGATAAGTCCTTTGATGTATCTCACAACATCTGCCAGATATCATGTTTTGCATTTGATGTCATGTGCTAGATTTAAAGTTTACTCCAAAGACAAATCACAACTCTTAGCAGTCAAGAGAATTTTTAGATAGTTGAACGGCAAGCCAACTTTAGGCCTTGGTATTCTAGGTTTCTCCATTTGAACTAGTTGCTACACTGATATGACTATGGCTGGGAAGCAAATTTCAAGATAGGAAGGCTCTACAACTGGAGTTTGTCAGTTTTTGGGAAACAGGTTGAAATCTTAGACGTGTAAAAGCCGACAGCTGTTGCCACTTCTACAACCTGCAGCAATATGTGGCTGCTGCTAGTTGCTGTGCACAAGTACTCTGGATTTCAAAACCAATTGCAAGATTATGTGACAATTTCATGAACACAGTCATCATATATGACAATATTTACTTAGTACTATCTGCATTATTGAAAATCCTGTCAACAATCAAAAACAAAACAATAGAGATTAGTCATCATTTAATAAATAGAATTGCAATACTAAAAAGTTAATACAAATGGTTTAAAATTCAACACTGATTATTAATGTTTTGCAAGATCTTCTTACAAAATGTTTGATGCAGGCAGATTTCAGAACATAGGTCTCAAGGTATTTGGAATGCAGAATCCTAAAATGTCTATATCTCTTTATGTTTTTGTAAAAGTTTTGTAAAGGATTAATACTATTAGTTTTCTCAATTAATAATGCTAGTATAATTAAAACTGTTAGTTATACTTAAGACTGTTTGTTAAAACTGTCAGTCAAGAGTTAATTGCTGTTAATAAGAAAATGCTTTGATTAGTATATTTGGTGCTATGAACCACATCTGCAGGTAAAGCATATTGAATACCTGATGTTGAATGCTTCACCTTTGAAGTAATGTTTGAGAAGAAAGTTAATGATCTTGGTTCATAGTGTTTAACTTTTATTCATGGGTTATGCATAAATATGGATCCTCATGAATTCCCACATGTCTATCTAGTCTTTTCTAGTGTGCTTGTGATGAATAGAGGCATGTTGTTGTATAATTATTGAAGACAGAGTTAATGCTGTTAGACTTCTGTAAATACTGCTAGGCAGAAAATTACTAGTGCCAGACAAATGTTAATGCTGTTGAGATGACATGGGAACCAAAGTTGCAACTGTTTGACCAAATTCTTATCTCTTAAAGCATTGTTTGAGAAGAGGCCTATTATGTCAATATGCAGTCAAGCATATATGAAAGGATGTGTTATATCATAAGTATGTTCAAAAGAATCAAACACGTCTAGGCATATCAAAAGAGGTCGGGACACCAAGATACCTCAGTCCGAAGATTAAGTGAGCTTAAAAACAGAAAGAGAGATGTGTGCATAAAAACAAAAAGAGTAATTAAGTGAGCAAAAAGAATTAAGAGATACTGTGAGCATAAAAACAGAAAGAGAGTTTGTGAGAATCAAATTTGATGATCAAAGTTTTTTGTGTGATGAAATTAAAGTTAATGCTCGTAGCTTAAACTTACTGAAGTTAGTCTCAGGTTAATACAAGTAATACAACTTCATGCTGCTAAGCATAAAGTTTCTACTGCTGGTATACAATTAATGCATTTAGGCTTAAATTAGTGCTGCCAGTAATTGTTTATGCTGCAAGGTTTAAGTTAATGCTGCTAGGCATCAATTACTGCTACTAGTTCAAAGTTCCTGCTGTTGAGGGTGATTCTATAAATACTTCGATTAAGGGTTTTACTTATTTCTTTATTCGATTTCATTCATTCAAACACTCTCTAAACATATGCCCTAATTCAATTTCATCTTTGATCATCAAAATCATTATAATGTCGAGCCCGAAGTTTGCTAAAATGCATAATGTGGTCGCGTTTTTGGAGAAACCTGCAGAAAGTGATGGGTTTGCGGAGATCATTGATTTTCTAAAAGCAAGTTCTGTTAGTTATGCATTAACAATCAATCCAATCATCTACACCTTATGTATACAACAGTTTTGGGCTACCGCACAGGTCAAGACGGTTAATGGAGTGCGTCAGTTACAAGCCCTAATTGACAAAAAGAAGGTAATCATCACGGAGGCAAGTATTAGGAATGATCTTTACTTAAATGATGCAGAAGGTACTGATTGTCTGCCAAATACTACAATTTTTGAAGAACTGGCCAAAATATGGTATGAAAAACCTTCTTAAAAGCTTACTTTTTATAAAGCTTTCTTTTCTCCGCAATGGAAGTTCATGATTCATACCATTACACAAAGCCTTAGTGCCAAGACCATAGCCTGGAATGAATTCAGTAGCATAATGGCTTCCTAGATCATATGCTTAGCAACCAATAGAAAATTTAACCTATCTGACTACATTTTTGATGCTATGGTTAAACACTTAGATGGAGGGGTTAAATTCCTGCTGTATCCTCATTTTCTACAAGTTTTCATTAATCAACAGCTTGGAGACATGTCACATCACAAAAAGACTTTTGTTAATCCCTTCCACACAAAGAAAATCTTTGCTAATATGAAGAGAGAGGGTAAGGATTTCTCTAGGAGAGTTACACCTTTGTTTGATAGTATGCTGGTTCAAGCTTCTGAAGAAGTAGGTAAGGAATTAATTCCTCCAACTGATTCCACTCAACCTATTATTGATCAACCATCTACATCCTCTCAACCCAAGTAGAAACAAAAGTCTAGGAGGAAACAGAGGAAGGAGGCAGAGATTGCTAATGCTGAGACAGAGGAAGAGGAATATCTAAATACACCTTCCAATGATCCACTACCCAGTGGTGAGGATAGTATGTAACTTAATGATTTTATGGCTTTATGTACCCAATTGTAAAAACAGGTTCTTGACTTAGAGAAGGCTAAATCTGATCAGGCTATTGAAATTGCTAGTCTCAAGAAGAGGGTTAATAACCTTGAAAAGAGGAGACAGTTGAGGACCACAGGGCATAAAAGATTTAAGAAACTTGGTACAGCTAGAAGAGTTTAATCCTCTAATGTTGGTTTAGGTGCTCAGGAGAATGCATCTAAATAGGGGAGGAGTATTAAGGATATTGATGCAGATGCTGAGGTCACTCTAGTGAATGAACAGCAGAATGAAGACCTAATGTTTGATACTAGAGTTTTGGATGATGATGAGGTGTTTGTGGATGTTGCTACTAGTGAGAAAGATGAGCAGAGTATAAAGCTTGATGATAGTACTACTGGTGAAGCAGTTACTACTGCTAGTGTTGAAGATAGTGTTGCTCCTACAATTCAAGTTTCTACTGCTGATATAGGAGAAGTTACTGCTGCTAAGATTGATGAACTAACTTTGGCTCAAACACTTATTGAAATCAAAGCAGCTAAGCCTAAAGTTGTTACTACTGCTGCTACAACAACAACAACTACAAGACCCAAGGGTAAAGGGGTAGTAGTACAGGAGCCAAGTGAGTTCAGAGTTCCACAAGAGTCACAACCTTCAATTTCTAAAGACAAAGGAAAAGGTATTATGGTTGAACCTGAAGTTCCTTTAAAAAGAAAAGATCAAATTGCTCTTGATGAACAAATTGCAAGAGATATTCAAGCTAAGTTGGATGCTGAATTAGAAGAAGAACATAAGCTAGCAAGGAAACAAGAAGAAGAAGCTAACATAGCATTGATTGAGTCATGGGAGAATACACAAGCTATGATGGAAGCTGATAGATTGCTGGCTGAAAGACTCCAATCAAAAGAAAGAGAGGAGTTGACAGATGAGGAAAAAGGAAAATTATTTATGGAACTGATGGAGAAGAGAAGAAAACATTTTGCTGCACTTAGAGCACAAGAAAAGAGAAACAGACCTCCTACCAAGGCACAAAAGAGAACTCAAATGTCTACTTATCTTAAGCACATGGGTGGATACACATACAAACAGCTGAAGGGAAAGAATTTTGATGAAATTCAAAAGTTGTTTGACAAGGAAATGAAGAGGGTAAATACCTTTGTGGCTATGGGTTCCGAGGAACGGGAAAGCAAAGAAAAGAAGGCAAAAGGTAGTGAGGAGACAGCTAAAGGAAGCAGAAAGAAGATGCTTGGAAGAAAAAGAGTAGGAAAATAGCAACAGCAAGAATCCTCAAAGAAACAAAGAATGAAGGAAGTCAAAGAGTCAGATGAAGTTGAAGAAGTTAGTGAAGATGATGAAAAAGAGTAGGAAAATAGCAACAGCAAGAATCCTCAAAGATGCTATACCACTTGCTACCAAACTACCAGTGATTATTGATTACAAGCTTCATAAAGAAGGTATGATGGTACATTATCAGTTGATTAGAGAAGATGGAAGCTAAAAGAAATACTCTTCAATGATAAGGATACTACAAGGAATAGACAAAGAAGACTTGGAGGCTCTTTAGAGGATAGTAAAGGCAAAGCATAGTGATATAAGGCTTGAAGATGAATTTGAAAGAGTGTTATAGGGATATTTGAACGTCATGTTTAAACCAGACTCAACAAGTGATGTATGGAGAATTTTACAAGGATACAAAGTAACCATTTGGAAGTTGATTGATTCATCTAGAGTTCAATTTGTAAGGTTTGATAATCTCTACATTTTTATGTTAGTTGAAAAGAGATATCCCCTCACACCAATAACTATCACCAATATGCTAAACAAAAAACTTCAAACTGATCATCAAA
>BQNB010182883.1:0-12456 GCA_026074375.1 Tanacetum coccineum | reverse complement strand
TAAACTTTGAAGCTAGGATATCATCCTTTTCACGAATCTTTTCTTTTGCAAGTCTTGAAGGGTAAGGCAAATTAGGTTTGTCTTTGTTGGCAACGAAAGAAGGTTCTTTGATTAGTTCTTCGTCTTTGGTTTGTTCCTGGACTAATGGAGGTTGGATGTCTTCAGTGCTTGGTAGCTCCGTATCCTTTGTCACCTCTCTTTTCTTTTCCACCACCGGCAGTGGATTAGAATCGGAGGTCCATCGTATGAAACACCACTACGAGTTGTAATTGCCTTGGCTTCGTTCCTAGGGTTTTGAATGGTATTGCTTGGTAAAGTACTTGAACTCGAAGGTTGATTGCTATGATAACTTTGCATGAAACTTAACATCATTTTCTGAAAATCATCTTGCTTCTTTTGAGAATCATTGTAAACTCTTTGAAAATCATTTTGGTTTCTTTGAAAATTATCCAACTTCATTTGCAAGTTATTCATGTTAGCATCATTAGCTTTAGCATAACTTTCAAAATCTGTTTTAGAAACACTATTTGTTGGAGGTTGGTATGGTAAAACTTGATTGATCGGTGGTTGATTGGTTGGTGGTTGGTATGGTGGAGCTTGATAAACTTGATTTTGGTTGTTTTGACGGTTTTGGTTAAAGTTTCCTCGGTTTTGATTCGAATTGAAATTGTTTCCTTGATATCGGTTTTGGTTGGTTTGAACATTCGGTTGATTGAAACCCGGTGGTTTCATTTGACTTGCCAAATTGGAAGGTTGGTTTCTTTGGAGAAAATTACCAACGGCTGCGGTTTGTTGAAATTGTTGGATGTTGTCATGAAAAATGGGAAAATCATTTCCACCTCGAGTTAACGGACAATGGTTAAAATTATGATTCGATCCACATGTGACACAAACTTCCTCAACTGCTTTGACGGGTGCAGGAGTAGTAACAACTAAAGCTTTCATATCATTCATCATTTGGTTCATCTTAATAGTCAGCTTATCCTCAAGAGAAGCGGCTATTTGTTGCATATCGAAAGAATTATTAGAAGGTGAAGAAGTAGAAAGAGGAGCATCCGTACTCACTCTTGAATCATTAGCACGACTTCTTGAGTAACGAACTTTTAACTTGCTTTCAATAATCGCTAATCCTTCTTGAGGCATCTTGTCTAAGAAGTTTCCACCCGCGGCGGAATCTAAGGCATCTTGATCGTTGGAATTCAAAGAATTGTAAAAAGTATCGAGTTGGTGTAGTTCCGAAAAGCCATGGTGAGGACATTGACGAAGGAGTCCTTTAAAACGTTCCCATGCTTCATTGAAGGTTTCGTTTGGTTTTTGGTAAAAAGTAATGATCTCATTCCGATAGTAAGTGGTTTTTGAAGAGGGAAGTAGTTGATTTCGAATTTTGAAACACGGTCGTCCCATGTGAGAATTGATCTTGGAGGTTCCTTGTCTAACCAATCTCGGGCTTCACCGTCTAGAGAAAAAGGGAAAAGCAAAAGCTTTACCGAAAGTGTCGGAAAAACTTCTGGATGTGTCTATACGTTAATTGACCTTGTTATAAAATCGAAGGTGATTTATGAGGGTCTTGTCTACCCGTAAACTTATTACTTTGCACAAGATTGATTAACGGTTGCTTAAGCTCAAAATTATTAGCATTGATCGGTGGAACAACTATAGCATCCTCATAACCTTCGATGGTGCTTGTCCACATTGGCCATGGTTCGAAATGTCGCCATTGAACAAATATAATGATCGAATCAAAATTCAACAACAACCGGAAAGATTCGTTGTTGTCGATGTCTTCGAGATGGCGAACGAGTGCGCATAAAAAGAAAAAACTAAAAAATCAAAAAGCAAAACATACACAAATTTTTTTACAAAATTATTATTTTTAACAATAAATTATTATAACGGTTTACAAACGAAAGAAAAAACTTAAACCAAATAATCAACTACTTCACGGTAGCTCTCGAAAATTGCTTTTCAAGGTGAGTCGTACTTCGTAAAGACACAAATGGCAAGTGTTGAATCTTTAGTATCGATATGGGAACAAAAAGTTCACTCGAACTTATTATGAAAAACACCACCGACTCCAGGTGTTGAGAATGTTATATTTTGGTATTTTTAACCAATTGGTTGACTTTTAATTACTAAAATTAAAAAGGAAGATTTTTTATATTTTTGATTTTTATTTTTTTATTTTATTTTTTTACTTATACTAAAAAGAAAATGAAAATATTTTTACTTTTTATATTTTATAATTTTTTTTTTTGAATTTTTGAATTATAAAACAAAAATGAAACTTCTATCGAGGTAGAAAGATCTCAAAAAAACCAAACAATCAACAAAACAAAACGAAGGGGCAACGTAAAAGGGCACAGTGGTTTGGGACTTCTGTGTCGCGCGCGGTCCCGGCGGGGTGGTGGGGGGGAGCGGGGCGCGGGGGGCCGCGGGGTGGGTAGGCCGGGTGTAGTCCGCTCTTGAGCGCCCGCGTGTTTTTCTGGGGGCTGGGAGTGTGGTTTGTTGACTCTCAGGTTCCGTGCGGGCCGTGTGGTTTTGGGGGAGGTGGTGTGGGTAATTGTGTACGGGTGGATAGGTTGGTCAGGTATATTACCTTTCGTGTTAGATCGGTGATTGTATAAGTCCCAAAACTACACTCACCATCTCTCTTCCGGCGCCGCTGCGCCCGCGAGACTGAGGCGAGATTTCCATGTCCAACTAGGTGGATGTGGTATGTTAGTTTACGCGTATAGCTATATGCGAGCGGATGGCAATCCCGTATTCTCACTACCTACGGAGAGAAGATTACTCTCAGATACTTCGGTCTTCTCTGCAAGGTAGCTTCTTTCGCCAGAGTAAGAGGATCATTATTTCTCACGTATTTCACCAAGAATATAGTCTATTTAGAAGTAATCAAGAATTTGTGAGCGGACACGAGGGTCGACACACATGGATGGATCGGACTTCCTGTGTACATAGAGTGTTACCAATTCTCCGAAAACACCAATGACATTAATGTCAATATATAAGAAATCGTCCTATTTTTCTCTCTTTCAGAATACATAAAAGTTGACTTCTTGCATTCTGATTTGAGAATGTCAGCAAATGATATGATTTGGATACTACACATCATCTCATAATCTGCTTACAATTAATACTTGGACCAATATGCGGATACACAAACTACCATCAAATACCTATCATACATTCGTCGGAGATATCTCAACGGGACTGTTATTTCATAAGATGTGCTGTGCACAGGGTGTAAATAAGACCACATGACGCGCAGATCCTTACAACAATATATCGCCCTCTAAAATTGTAGTCTTAAGACAAAGAGAACAGGGTCTGGAAGACCTACACTGAGTAGTTCACATGTTTTAGAGAAAGACGTAGAGTACAAGGCGGTTTCTTCATCAAGAGTGTTCAGAACGAAGAGCGTAAGGAGAAAGTAGAGGTGGTAGGGAAGGGCGCGGACAGGTGGTTTGGTTTAGTGCGGTTTATTGAGTAGTTTTTCAGTTAAAAGATTAACATTTGCGAGTTTTCTAATTTACAACATTAGCGACTATTCTATAATAATATAACACTACATCAAAAAAGGTGTGTATAGTGTTTGCTGGGGCTGATTATTTACAGCTCTTTAATCAATGGTCAATTCTTATCGCAAAAAAAGCTTATAAATAATACATAGTGCGGATATGAGAGATTGTACATCACGCGACACAAAACTAACGCAAGACTACCTATACCTGTATTGTTATTGCAAACTTAGTGATCAAACGCCTACCATATATTCCTTGCGCGGAATTGTACTACGTGAAATAAAAGCCGTTATAACTTCACCAGAACACAACATATAACTCCGACACTCTGGCCTTTAGTCAATATTAAATTAAAACTCACACAGATTGGAGTCATGATGTCATACACTCATCGTGACTAAAGGACGGTCACTCTAACTTAGACGCATGCGGCTGCGAAGTTACTTGGCAAGTGATTGTCGAGACTGTATAGGTCAATAGCTTGCTCAGCTATCAGCGTGAACTGGAGAGGTCTTCACTAAGCGGAGAGAAGTGAAACACTATGTACGTGCACAAGAACCATTCGACACACATATTCTGATACTGCGCGCGTTGGAGTCTGGGGCGTCTAGCGTCCCTAGTAGAACTAACCAAGAGTCTCAGAGTACTACATCAAGCGACTAGGGACCTCGAGAAACACTGTGGTCTGATAATTCACAATTAGACAGGAACTATTAGGGCGAAGTGGCAGCACCAGAGGGGTACAGCATAGAGGAAGGAGCGTATAGGGGAGAATCACAGAGCTTTATTCGCATTAGACAAGAAAGCGCATCCTTATAGGTACTAGAAATCTCCTCACGCAGATAGACGACAGCACTAAAAAGACCGTCTACGTTTCTCATAAGTCTCGCTTTACAATAATCTCTAATACATGGTGGCCTCTTGCACCCTTCAAAAACCACTTACAGAGCGGAGAGAGGAGTTATGGACTTGTTACATTTACGCAATCGAGGAGGCGCTATGTAACTTCAACGTAACAGGGCTATAACAAGATAGACTGATTAGGTCTAACTCTTTACTCAGTCTCTTAGAGATCGCTCAGAACCATAACAGCGAAACTATACACGTTCTGAGGAACGTACTTCAACTCGATGACGCTCTAATCGACAAACTGCTAATGTCGAAAGGAGAAAAGCTAATGCATAAGGATGCGCACGTTTGTGATACATACTCAGACGAAGGAGATTTTTCCGTGAGCCATAGAAAACTCACGAGCATGACAAGCGTGTAGCGATTCAGGGTCAGCAACTGTAAATGGACAACAACATGCGATTACTCAACATGGATGTCGTCAAGTCATGAGCATGATTACAACTTGAATACGATCGAACGGCAACTCACACCTCAGGGAGTCTCACGTATCGAACACTTATCTCATGAAACTTTCATTCAACCTAACTATTCTATCTACTAATAAGCGTTACGGAGCAGATTTCTATAGCTTAATTACATAAACACACACACTTTCATCGCGAAATAGGAGATAGTTATGCCATTTACATGAGTATTCTCTTATTTATACTGTTATTAGGGTTTATTAGATGTTTTAGAGTAACAGAGGTGTTCTACTAAACGTAACTTTTTGACAGCACTGCAACACACGGAAACAACGCTATAGTAGAGGCATCGTACTGTGTTAACATACAGCTCAGATATGGAAGTCACTCACATTAAGCACCTACTTCTGATCTCATATTATACGCATAACTACAACCACAACGACGTAGTGGTGAAGCAATGCTCGACTCAGTATCTATGCTATTAACCAATCGCTACAATATCACAATTAAGAGCTTAGTACTCATTGAGACGAGTCTGAAATATCCAGCCAGCACTGTACAGCGTACAACGTATTCGCGCAAAGATTCCAACCTTGCCGCTAGATTTCGAGGCAATATCTCTCATTCGATTAGGTATCAACGGAGCTTACACTAAGCTAATCAGAAGATCAAGCAATCATCACATATCTACAGAGGCATAACATAGCCAGACTACACACCAGGACATTAAATCTAACTCAGCTCAACGACATTACACCGTGGAACTCTCTCTAGACTTCTCATTGAACTATATCACAGACAAGCGTCACAAACATTCAAAACTACATTATCAAGCTCAGACCAGCAAATTACAGCCAAACCGACTCAGCATAGCTACTGAACTCAGAGTATGAGGCAGCCTGTACTCAACTTCACTTTTCTAAATAAGTCTATGTGTAACTGGGATTAAGGGAGATTGGCAACTGACTAGCGACGACAAAGGCTAACATCGCAATGAGTGCAGTGTGGTAATTGTCTACTCAGGGGATACACAACAGCATTATGCTCTCTGAGTCTGCTAAGGGATTGCGCTCTCTCACTAAAGAAATCATGTATAGACAAAGCTGAATCAGCAAGTTTGCACTTAAATTCAAGCCTTTAGAGCAGTCGCAATTAGGATTCAACTGGGAGACCTTCAGCACAGTCTAAATAACACTCAAGCACAACATCTTGCAATCCCAACTGTGCGTGATTACTAGACATATCTTATCACTAATAATTGCCATCTCTCTCTTAAGGACAAATGATTATGTCCGAGTGACTGCGACATAGTACAATAAAAACGCAATAGTATGAGCGCGTACACTCTATACTCTAATAAAAACTTACTGAACTCAGCGAAATAGCACAACACAAAATTGTCTTTAGAGAGTCGCAGAACATGCGCTGACCTACACCAGACACGTGCGTGCGAACACACCGCATTTACAGCGGGCTGAGAGGAGACACACAAATAGGATTCTAGAAATAGAAAAAAGACTCTTACTGAGATAGACATTCCACTCTATTCAACTCCAATCACACAGAGCGCATAAAACAAACAATAGACAAAGAATCTCACACAGTCGATCTGATGGACCGTACACTCACAGCAACCATATGAGCGGAGTGAACAATGATAAATTATTTACGAGGAGAGGACCCTCGAACAGTAACTCCTTTAAATACAACAAAAAACAACTATAAACTACTCGGGAAAGAGAAGACTATTCAATCTACACAGGTCGGCTGTCATTAGTATCGATGATTAGTAAACATTCACTGACTTAATCTGCACTTATAGAGTGCGTGATTTGTACTGTGTAGAGACATGGGGCTGATAGATTCCAAACTTGGCGACGAATATATGAAAGACTAAGATCTAAACTAAGAGAACTAAAATCAGACAAACAACTATGATTATTAAGCTAAATTATACTAAAATAAGCACTAATAAGCATATTAATAAGCAAATAAGCAGATCTAAGTTTAGAAAGCTATAAAACTAATATTTAAAGCAAGACATTAAAAGAAAACTTACAATTCACCTCTAGCTAAACAAGAGGTACCAATTAAGGCAGCTACAAGCTCCCTAGCTTATTAATAAGCTAGGGTATAAGTCCTTGGGATCTCTTCCAAGTTAAGATCCCCTTCCAAAAGCTCTAATCCAATAAGATCCATGTAAGATTAAACTGATTTAAGGTTTATGTAAGATTAATACTAAATTCAAATAGCTCTATTTCAGCTTATAGACTGAAAGAGCTTTAAATGAGCTTATGACAGGCTTATGAGAAATAGCTTAATATTTGAGAAGCTTAAGAGTGAGATTTAAAAAGCTTTAAAACTGAATTTCATTAATAGAAGAGACTGATTACATTGCTTAAAAAAAATTACAAAACATTTAAGTAAAATTACGAAATTAAGCTAGACTAAAAATTAAAAAAAAACTAGATATCGTGTGTGTGAGAGGTGAGGCCTATTTATAAGCTGCCTTGGAAGATTCTAGCCCTCTTGCCCTGCTCTCCAAACTTTCAATCTCAACCAATCATTTTTTCAATCATTTGAGCTTCTATTGTGGCCGTTGGATTGATTTGTGGACACCTGAAGATTGCCAGCATGTCATTCTCTTTTGGGAGGCATTGTGCTTCTTTTGTGAGTGTTTTAGCACAAAAACCCACTTAAATTTGTGCTTTCACCATTGTTGACGTGGCCTTTGATTGGGAGAGGTTAAGTAATCCTTTGATAAAGACTGATTTGTCCCTTCATTTGTGTTAGTGAGCTCATGAATTGACCTAAGCACCCTTTAATTTGGAAAACCCCTTTGATTTACCCTGGATGGTGAAACGGGGAAGAAAGGTGAACAGTAACTGGTTCGCGCCCTTTCTTTGACAGTTAAAAACGTTATAGTTTGGCATTTTTACACTTTCAGTCCCTCTCTTTCTTTTCCCTTTTTCAAGTTATAAATAACTTTCGGGATTTGCAAGATTGGTCCTTGTGGCTTCATAAAAGAGAAGTGGGCTAATGTTTTGGGCTTTGTTGGCTTTTATTGACTATCTTTGACTGAGGCTTGACATTTCTGGCTTCGGCTTTGATCCTTTGGCTTCTTTTTGTATTCTTCTGATTCTCGTGTCCGTGCTTGCTCGATTTTTGACTGTTTTCTTGTGATTTCTGACTGTTTTCTTGTGATTTTTGACTTATCCATACCTGCACACACAGAACACAAATACAAGCATATTTTGGCCATTTTTGGCCTGTTTTGGGTTTAATTTGGTTATTTTAGGTATAAACGGATATGTGTATTTTACACTTATCAGACCTCATAAAGGTGTCAAAGCTTCCGCAAACTCTGATGTCATGTATTTCTTCACAAGTGCACAAGATGGCAATCCATTACAAGATGATGTAAGATTATGTTTGGGCGATGATCTCAAGAAAGCTCAAGATCACAGTCAAAGACAAGTCTAAGATGAATCAAAAGATCACTATCCCAAATGTACAAGATATCAAATGTCTACGAGCTAAAGACTGAAGTGATTAAGTTTGGTATTTTCAGGGGTGACCTCCCTTAGGGGGAGATTGTTAGATATTAGAAAAAGACTCGGTCACCCCATGTATTTTACTGTTTATTATAGCTCGTAGTTTAATAGTTAATAGTACGATTTTCGGTATTAAGTCGGGTACGAATACCCGGTATATTGTAAGTACTATATAAGCCTCTTCCAACTTTGGAAGAGGTAAGCTAGTCATTTATTTTCTTTTCATTTAGAAACACATTTTCTCTCTCTAGAAAACTCTCTCATGTGTTTCTCTCTCTAGAAACTAGCCAAATCCAAGAATCGACCCCGTGTTATGATATATGATATACCACATTAATGTTATAAGAGCCAAAGTCCATGCTCCCTAAAGCGGCAAAACCTCAACATTTACATATGTGGTTCCTCTTTATTCATGCTCCTGCTAAGCACTTTTTCAAAGAAATTAATCATTGAGAAGTAAAGACTTCATCCTCCTTTTCAGCAGGTTCCAAGCACATCTTTGGGATGATATGTAAATACATGTGCTTCAGTCTACTGAATGTTCAGCTTTCCACATTGAACTCAGCTACCAAGTTTCCTCAGTGTAGAGTTGGGTGTCCTAGCATTTATTGATTTAGTTGGACTTTAATCCCATCCCTTCAGCAGAATTTATAACCAAGTCTATAGCCAGTCCCTTCGTCAAGTGATCAGCTAAGTTTTGTTGAGACCTCACAAACTCTATATATATCACCCCATTCATGATCAACTCACGAATCATGCTATGCCTGACATATAAGTGTCTAGACTTCCTATTGTACATCTGGATATAAGCCTTTGCCAATGTAGCAGCACTATCACAGCAGATAAGAATAGGTACTATAGGTTTGGACCACAATGGAATCTCAAGGAGCAAAATTTTCAACTATTCGGCTTCCTTTCTAGCAGTTGCTAAAGCCACAAATTCAGATTCCATTGTTGAACCAATGATGCAAGTTTGTTTCTTGAAAGACTAAGAAATTGCACCACCACCAAGTAGGAATACCCAACCACTTGTAGACGAATTGTACTTAGTGTGTCGCAGGATTCCAACTTGTCATTAGTAACCTTCCAACACTGAAGATAACCAGAGATGTCAATCTGATAGTCCATGTATGTTCTTCAAGTACTTACCAGGATAACCGCGCTTGCCTAGGTGCTGGTGCCAGTGCTGAGTATAGGATTACTAGTAATACCTGCGACGCGTTATGGTTCACCGTACGTGCAAAATCGAAGACAGCGAGTGGCCATGGTATACGGCGCAGGTTCATGGCAGTAGGAGGGGACATATCTAGTCTCCATCACTCTCTTAGGAAGAGACACAAGTGTGGAAACACATCTAGTCGATTACCTACACGCAGACTATCTCACGTAGCATATCAGCTTTTCTTTGACTTTAGAGACACGACAGTACACACCGTCACCATGGAGCAGATCAGCGACACAAGTAAATTCTAGCGACGCTTCTTACAGTACACGATTATGCATATCTACGATCCCACTAATATGCGTTATCCGGCTTCATAGTGTGCCGGAGCACGGTCAAGAGACGGAGCTTAGTGTATTACCTAAATTACCAAGATAACATCAGCCTCCCCCATGTCCTTCATAGAGAACCTTGATGACAAAAATTCCTTTGTCAGGTCAACCTGAACTTGGTCAGTGCCAAAGATCAGCATGTCATCAACATATAGGCAAATGATGACTCCTTTACCAGTTTCATCAAATTTTCTATATACACATTTGTCAGCTTGGTTAAGTAAATAACCATTAGACAAAACCACTTCATCAAACTTTTGATGCCATTGCTTAGGTGCCTGCTTCAGTCCATATAAAGACTTAATCAGTTTACACACCTTGTTTTCATTGCCAGGCATGATGAAGCCCTGAGGTTGATTCATATAAACCTCCTCTTCCAAGTCACCATTCAAGAAAGCTGTCTTCACATCCATCTGATGAATAATCAGATTGTGAATTGATGCCATAGCAATCAGCAGTCTTATGGTACTGATACGTGCCACTGGAGCATAAGTATCAAAGTAGTCTATCCCTGACTTTTGTCTAAAGCCCTGAATGACTAGTCTAGCCTTGAACTTTTCAATAGTTCCATCTACCTTTAGTTTTCTTTTGAAGATCCATTTGCAACCAAGAGGTTTGCAACCTGGAGGTAGATCAGCCAACACCCAAGTGTTGTTGCCCATGATGGAATCCATCTCATCATTAATTGCTTCTTTCTAGAAAGCAACATCCTGGGACTTCATTGCTTCATCAAATGTCTTGGGATCATCCTCAACATTAAAGCAATAGGAGTGTTGGTCAGAGACCTCATCCCTTGTTCCTTCAATTAAATATAATTAAAATTCAGGTCCAAAGTTCTTTGGAGTCCTATTCCTTTTGCTTTTTCTAAGCTCAGGTTCAGGTTGTTGAACCACAACCTCTTCAGTGACCTCTTTAAGGACCACTAAACCACCAATGTCTTCAGTTCCATTTATCAGGGACCTCTGACTTGGTCTAGGGACTGATGAGAATCTATTCTCATCAAAGATAGCATCCTTTGATTCAATTATTGAGTTAATTGAAACTGATTCATTAGGTTCAATGACATAGAACCTAAAAGCCTTAGAATGCTCAGCATATCCAACAAAGATGCATTCAATGCCTCTTTCACCCAAAGTTTTTAGCTTTGGATCAGGGAGTCTTACAACTGTCCTACAACCCCAAACCCTGAGGTAGTTCAGGTTGGGTTTCTTTTTAGTCTAGAGTTCATAGGGGGTTATCATGTTTCTTTTAGTGGGAACCATATTTAATAAATAGCAAGCTGTTAACATAGCTTCATTCCATAATCCTTGACTCAGTCCTAAGTGGGACAACATGGAATTAACCATTTCCTTTAGTAATATTTTCTTTAAGATATATCATTTTGTTGTGGAGTATAAGGAGCAGTCATTTCATAAATAATATAAAAATACAAAGTATCCCTGTACTTACCTCTCCTATTAATCTTGAATTTTTTGATCAGGGACCCTTGTTGTAATTCAATTTCAGTTTTGAATACTTTAAATTTATCTAATGCTTCATCCTTAGAGTGGTGGGTACGCCAGCTGGTATGGGTGGCGCCATATCACCAGCCGAGCATTTTCTTTGGTGCATGGTACCGGGGCTGGCGCCATGGCCTCTCGCGCTGTGGTGACCAGCCACCGCGGTTGCCATTTTCTTTTCTTTTTTTAAATTAAAATCATTGGATAACGGCTCCTAGCATTTTTTTCATAAAAAACCTCACTTTTTTCAAATTTTTACCCCTTAAAAATCCTATAAATACCTCCTTATTTTACCACATTTCACACACTCTTCCAATTTAATTTCTAGTTCAATAATACTTAATATTCTTTCAACTATAGATCCAAACAATCCCAACAACATCAACACCTACGATCCAAACAATCCCAACACCACCAACACCTACGATCCAAAGTCCTTACATGGTCAATTCAAAAGACGTGATCAAAAATACCCAACTCTTATGCTAGAAGCGGTTGTAGATCAAAAATTGTGGATTTAGGATGCATATTTTGTGGTTTCGGGGGAAAAATAATGATCTTAATGTGTTATATGGTTCCCCATTATTTGATGATGAACTTGCCAATAGATCTCTACATACAAGAAAGATTACTATTTAGCCGACGGTATTTATCTAACATGGGCTACGTTTGTCAAAACGTTTTCTATTGCATGGGATAAAAAAACCTTGAAGTTTAAAAGAGTTCAAGATAGTTCAAGAAAATATATAGAACGAGCTTTCGGAGTCCTACAAGGTCGTTGGGGAATTATACAACAACCCGCACGTGCTTACGAAATTAACGCGTTGAAATATGTTCATTAATCCACGGTCGCACATTCAACGAACTTGGATCGAACGATGAGATTTACATGTTAGGAAGACCAAAGAAATTCGAGATCAAAAAGTGCACAACGAGCTTCGACAAGACCTTGTTGAGCATTATGAAACCGTAATCACTAAATTGTAATTTTTATTTCTTGTTTACA
>BQNB010182880.1:0-12457 GCA_026074375.1 Tanacetum coccineum | reverse complement strand
TACTTCACGATTTGTTTTGTTGTTAATTGGAATGGTTTAAGATGGATATCAAGTATCCAAATGTTTATTATATTTTTTTTTTACTAATTCGATAGGAATCGAATTAATGAACTTTTTATATTTTTCAAAAATATAGCAAAATAACTTCCAAAGGAAGGATCTTCGAAACTCTACTTCAACGAATATTCTTCAACAATCGTTCATGATTTCCCCGGCAGCGGCGCCAAAATTTGATTGTAGAAAAACAAATTCAATATACTTATATAGTATTAATCCCGTAAGAATTCGTTCCAAAATACTCCTCAAACAAGAGAAATACAAGGTAGAAATCTCACTAAAGAAAACACAATTCGTATATTTTTATCCGGGAAGTACTTATCCTCGGGTCGTGTCCCAACGAAATCGTGAATTGAGAATTTGGAATATTCGGATTCGAGTAAGAATAATAAAGGGATTTTTGAGATTGTTTACACTCGAAAATCGAGTAACATGAATTGAAAAACAATTAACATAGCACAATATTTAAATGCACAAAAACGTGAATAAACGCGCTGAAAACTGAAATTTAAAAACTAAAGCACAATTTTTAACAAATTTTTATACCTAAAAATCACAAATTTAAAATGAAAATTTTAGGAAAAAGAATTAGAATTTTTTATGTATTTTTGTATTTTTTATGATTTTTCTAAGATTTAATGAATTATCAAAAATAAACTTTTTCTAAAAAATCAACACTAAGATTTTTTTTTATTTTCAAAAATACTAGAGATTTAAAATGAAAATTAATGCAAAAAGAATCAAAAAATTTCAACTGTTTTTCTATTTTTAATGAATTTTCTAAGAAAAATGAATTAACTAAAATCTATTTTAATTTCTAGAAAATACAAAATTAATTGGAAAAATATAGAAAAATGGTTTTTAAATGCTACAAAGGTGCAGAAATGTTATGGAACAAAAAGCCCCAAATTTAAAAACCTAATTGAACTCTAATTTGAGTAATTAAAACTAAACCCTAATTTTATTTAAATAATTCTTAAAAATAGTGAAAACTATATTATTTAATAAGAAAAACAGGGTAAAATGGTGCAAGAGAAAATGAAAGAGTAGTGGGTGAGCGGCGAAGTAAGGAAGAATTTACAACTATAGAGAAATCGGCAACCCCGAACTTTAGAGAAAAGTACAAAACAGATCCTACGATTGGCTTATTTTGCTTATTGAAAAAGGTCTTTTCAGAAAAATTCTTAAAAAACTACAAAGTTGCTAAAGGGCTTATTCTAAACAACATTAATGAAAGCAACTTGGACTTTTAACAAAAGAATAAGCTGAAAAATAAGCAACAAGATCTCTGTCACAGAAACTTAGTCTCAAAAGACTTTTCAGGTTTTTGGCTTAAATTTTGCTTATTTCTTGATGAAACTGAGAAACTAAAACAGCTTATTGATGCTTAAGATTTATTTTAAAAGAATCTAAACTAAAAAATAACTAGACTTAACAAAATTAGAAGAAAATTATAATGGAAGAAGTGCAAGGTTTAAATGAACTGTTTTAGTTTTTTTCAAATAAGCTAACGAGCTTATTATTGAACTTTGAAATGCGTGAAACTTTTAGAATAAGCTACCTAGGCATAATCCTACTCTATCCTAGGTAAAAGGATTTCTAATTTTTCAATGGAAATGAAAAAAACTTAAAAGTGAAAATTGGCAAAGACCTATGTTGAACCTTAAGTGCTGTGACTTTGCTGATTCAATTGGCTTTGCTGGTGCAAAGTGCAAGGAACAAAGATGTAGGCTAGGATTTTTAAAGCTTACCTTACTAAGTTCACAAATCTACTTAAAACTCTAAGTTGTTTGTAAAAATCCTAAATTCTAATGACTTACAGTTCTGAAAATGTGCATAGGTGCTGAAATATTAGTTTATAAACTCATAAATCTGTAAAATTAAACCTAACTTCTAAAAATCTGTTCAAAGCTTGCTTAAAACACCCTTAACTCAACTGAATGAGAAGTTTTTGATCAGTGCATTTGACTTTGAGTCAAGAAACAGACTGAACCAAACACTCCTTTAAGGAATAGAGCCAAAGCTAGGAGAGCTTAAAACTGTTTTAAAATTTAACTCAGCTAAAAACTTTTAGATACTCAACCTAGATTTAGCCTAGTTAAGCTATTTGAACATCTTAACCTAGAGCTTATTAATCAAGATGAAGAGAGTTACTCAGATGAAATCTTGACTTATACTTATGACAGAAAAGTGACAGTGAAATTTTACATAGGTGAGTTTAAAATAATATAGACTGAAAACAATTCAATTTGAGCTGAGTAAACCTAATAGAAATATGATGTGAAATGAGGACTTAAAGAAATAGCAAGTTTAAATAAGCTATGAGATTGGCTAATTGAAAATAAGAGGAAAGTAACTCTGAATATTGAGAGTCTTCTTCACCTAGACATCCGGAAAGAAGATCTTGGTGATCCTAATGGCTTCTCAGAGCCCTCTAGACCCTTAGAAAATCACAATAAGCTGAAATTTGAGCTTATTAGCTTTTTGCTTCCCAAAATGAACTCAAATAAATTCAAGTGATCATGTTTTTAATGTGAGTAGGTAAAAATAAGTAAATGAGAGCTTAATGAACAAAGTTTAACTAAAGATTGAGCTATGTGAAGTGTAAGAGCTCAATGAGCTTATTGAGAGCATTATTTGCTTAAATTCAACTTCAAGATGAAAATAAAAGCTTATAATGTAGTAAGAACGAATTGTATTGCTAAATTGGAGTGTACAGAGTTCAAAGGAAATGATTACAAGAGCTTTAAAAGCTTAAGTGCTTAAAATGAAAGCTTAATTGCTTAAAACGGGAAAATTACAAAGTAAATGTTTAAAAATAAAATCAACCCAAAAAAATGAAGTCTAAGTCTTCTATTTATAGAGGGGTAGTGAAGAGAGGGAAGGTTTTCTAGAATGCTCCTTTCAATCTCGATCGTTTGTTAGTTTTAAATGATTGTGGGCCGTTTTGAGATGAGTTTAGTGAGGTCATGGCAATGGGGCTTTTTGCCACGTGTTGGTTGTTGATTGGTGAAGAGTTTATGAACGAATTGAGGGCTTAAAAAGGAGCGGGGGTTGGAAAAATTCGGGATTGGGCTATGTGGGATTTTGGCGGGAAATTCAGTTAAGGGTTGTTGGGTTTGTTGCGAGAAACCCGGGTATTATTTGAATGTTTGAAGGATTGACACAACTAGCCCTTGTACCTTGTTCGACTACATACTTGTAGTTATAAAAGAAGTTGGAGAAGTGGCAGTTTAGACCTTGTGGATTTTGTGTCTATTTGCTTGACTTTATTAAGTAAACAACTTTGCAGCCTTGAGCAACCTTTGAGCCACTTGAAGACTCAAAACTTCAAATGAGGCTCTTTAGACTTTGAAATTGTCAATAATGGACCTGGAACATTTATTCGTAGGGTTTTTTGAGACTTCTTTGTTTCTTTCTTTGACTGACTTTTCTGCTGTATCGGGCTGATTCTGCTGTGATCTCTGGCTGATTTCTCATTCTTGCTCTTGACTCTTTATCTTTTTCCCGTTTCTTGTCGGTGTTGATCGTTTTTGCTTCTTTGATTGTCTTTTCAATCCCTTTCCTGCCAAAATAGGACACAGTAGCACATCATTTTTATTCTTTTGCATATATAATGGCTTTTTATTAGGCAATAATCCCGTATTTAGTGAGACAATTAAGTAATATTCAAAATTCCCCAAAACTAAAGATTGCCGTGTCCTCACGCAATGATATCAAGTGTACACTGTTGTAAAACTAAGAGTTTCCTAAATGCCCTTGTTTAGAATCTTTATGAATAGAACGCTTTTTTAAAATACTTTCCTTCTCATATTTTTCTCAGGAAACAGTTGTTGGCCAATCGTGCACTTTGCAACTTTTAGCTCTGAAATAGGTACTCACGATTAATAGTGAGCAAAAGAAAGAGAAAAAAAAATTCCCGTCATCCTTGACTTTTCACTAGACTAAAAACTAGAAAGCTGATAAACGAGATACATTGTCAAATATAAGTCAAATGATTAAGCTTTATAGCTTATACTTGTGAGAGTCTTTTCACTCCGGGAATAAATTAATGATTACGATGTGTGCACTCTTTTTTAACCCAACCATAGATCAATTTATCTTCATAGTTGAATTCATCTAAGCTTTACAATAAGCCTGTGGTTCAAATGTTAATAAACGATAGATAAACCTCGACTCAAGAGCTAAGAGATTTAGCGAAACAAAAACGTGATAAATGATTTGAGAATGAAATTTAGATTAACCCTTCTTTTTATTTTCGATGTAACTATAATTATTTTCTTTTTGCAATAGAGAATGTTGTTCTTGAGTTCGAACCCCTACTTAGGCCTTTCTCCCCAGAATAGGGATGATCGCAACAACAACGGGTGTTCTTGTTCGAACCACCCACTGTCGCTGGCTAACGTTTGGGTTATCGCTACAAACACCTTTTCTACAAAGCTGATAGAATGCCAAAGTCGTGTTGCTCAATCATCACCTAGGCCTCGTCCTAGGTGATGGAATGCCATCGAACCTGATACATAGGAGACATAGTTTTAATCCTTAGTTGCTGACCCCATCCGAGTCATTTCTCTCAAACATGGATACTCAACGATTAAAAACTATATATAGCTTGTTGTCTATTGTTTCGAAAGCTTCATTGGACACGAAAAATATGCTTTTGCATTAGAATGCTCATTGGCATTCTTTTTATAATTAGCTTTTTGATGGATAGGAAGAAAATTCATTTTAGAAGAAGCACTTATAAATTTGAAAATCCAAAAATCTTACTTACATATTAAATGAGTCTTTTTCAAAATGTGAAGACTCTTTTCTACAGACATTTGTGACTTTGTAAATTAAAAGAGACTGTAATGATTAGAGTGTGTTTAGAGCTTATGGATGTAAAAAGGACAAATCATTCATAGAAGACTTTAGGTTTTGCCTCATTAATACACTGCTTAAACAAATGACTGTATAATTTAACTAAATCATTCTTGTTCTTCACATTTTAAAATCCAAAGCAAATAGGATTTTGTGAAAGCTTGGCCCTACAAGAGGGAGGTTGAAGAACTAAGCTTTAGGGCATTTTTCACCCGGTCAAGGTCAGAAGTAACCCTATTTCTCACCAACGGCTGAACCAAAAGAGAGGTGTTTTTTCAAACTTAGCTTCCTTTGAGCTTTATCTTGTAAGCAAGAAATAGAAATTTTCCTATATTCTACTTGAGACTAGCACAAACTATCATCGTTAAATGTTAAGGAAAAAGCTAAGGTTTAAAACCGATCGGATCAAAATTTATTTCTCATTCTCACCTTTATTTGTGTCAACATACTTATTACATCATTGTTTTCAATATTTTTCACTTTTTATGCACAAAAATTTAAATTTTTTGCTATTTTTCACATAAATCACATATTTTTGGTGGAAAAATGGGTTACGTGAGAACAACGGCTGCAGGCAAAATCAAATCGATAGATTCCTCCCCCCATACTAAAACTACACATTGTCCTCAATATGATATTAATACCCCCATACTAATTTCAAGGCATAATTCAAGTATTAAGGTTTACTCGATAAGATTAGGATATGAGATTCCCTAAATGAAGCTGAGGATATGAAGCTCGAATAATGGACAAAACCATGAGCACGATAGTCTTCAAAATCCGGGTAATCCTGGACAAAACAACATAAACCAACAAAACTCGAAACACAAGAAAGGAAAGGCAAGCCCCCTCTCATTAGTTGTTAGAAAATAGATAAGAAGATAGAAATGCTTGTTTTTATTAACCGAGTCACGAGCTTGTCTCGACCCCAAATTAAGTTGTCCATGGGGAAGCAAATGGAAAAGAAAATCTCAATCTGGCTTTCATTAATGTTTGGATAAACATTAAAGCACATGAAAGTTCCATCCCGGTGAGATGCCACCGGCTCTAAGTGGAGATACCGGGGTCAAAGATCGTATCTTCACTCCCGGTGGAGCAAGATAAAGGAGAAACCTCGGGGTAGATGAGAAACGGAAGAAAAGTCCGAATGACAAATGTGAAGGAATCGTCATCTTTAATATTTTGAGAAAAATCAATCTCACTTCCCCTTTGGTCATCATTAAGCTCATTAAAATTATCAATCACGGGAACATCAGGCTCAAAATATAAGCAAATCTCAACATCCGGTGGTTCCGGAGGAGGACGAGGAAATGGCGGATAGAAATGAAATGATTCAAACTCGGGAAGCTCCAAAAGAGTGTTATTTGAATTATCAATGCTAATCAACCCCTCCTGATCGGGCTCAATCTCAAAAAGAAACGAATCATACTCGGGAAGAGAGTAATTAGCATGAGTAGTGGTACTGCCACTTCTCGTCTCTTCCGTATGATCGCTAAAAGTCTCGAATTCGGGTAAAGAATTATCCAAATGAGAAAGAGAAGTATCGGACGAATCACTATCCGTGACTGGAATAGGAGTAGGATTGTCTTTCAAAGATTCGATATTAGTAATAAGACAACTTATTTTCAACAATCTCTCACGAAGGATAACGTCTTGAATTTGAAGAATATCTTCTAAATCAAACTCTTTCTCTTCTTGTTCGAAATCATTCACCTCCTCGAAGCTAACGTACTCGATGTCCTCAAAATCATCGTCATCACTTGAAATATCATCATTTGGATCAAAATCGGCTTCAACAATTCCTGGTGGAATTGGAGCAATATGAGCGAGTTCACCGGCGAACTCCTCGAGAATAGGGTCGATCTTAGAAGAATGAACAATCGAAGTATCACGGTTAATCAAAGATTCCACAAAATCGGACTCAACATTAACACAATTATTATCACAAGTAGGCACATTACTCGTATCGTCGGACATACCCTCTAACTCATTTGGGATTGGGACAAGGTTCTCAACACTAGACTTTATGACTTCATCCGATTCCTTTGCCAGAATAGTATCGAGATGCTCATCTACCATATTTAGAGAGTTATCGGGTTCTTTGGAAGAAAATTTCTTGAGATAATCTTTAGAACGAAGAATATCAAGGCATTAATAATCTCCTGAAGGGAATATATCCCACCTCATCATCACAATTAATAGAAAGCATGTAACACGGAGCAATAAATACTTATCTTCAGCGTAAGCTTGCTCCTTTTTTCGAACTTCGCTTCCTCATATATTAAAATCTTGCTTAAGTTTTCGAATTCTAATCTTACAATCTCTCTCGTATTCCTCATCAATCTCCTCGCCTCGAAATCTTTTATAACCCAAATCATTTATTATTTCCTTAATTTTGTAATCAATCAATTGCTCCTCATGCCTCATTTCCTCGATACTCATATTCTCTTTAGCCGTTTGTTCTTTCGCGATTCGCTTTTTTAATTCCTTTAACATTCTTTGATCTCGTTTTAATTCTTCAAGCTCTTTAAGGATTTTATCAAGGGCTTCTTGACAATCGACGGAGTCCTGCGGGGGTTGTGGTTGGTCAAAACTGGAATAATCATAACTCGGGGTAGGTTCATAGTAAGTTTCATTGATCGGTTGACATTGATAATCATAGTGAGGACCTCCGCAATAAGCACAACAAAGATATTGTTGAGAAAAACTCGGTGAATTTTGTGGATAATAATTATCATTAAAGTTTTTATTGTAATACGGCTCCTATTCATAGACAAACGAGAACTGTGGTGAACAATCATAACCATAATGAGCATTATTTCCACATAACTCACACAAGTAAGTCTCAAACTGGGGTTGTGGAGGTGGGTAAGAAAAATTTGGAGAATTATCAACAAAGTTAGGCTTTGAAACATGAGGTAATGAATAGCATGACGGATCTAAACTTGGTAAAGTTTGTGGAATTTCATTAATGGTTTGATTGCATGGCTCCGGTTTAGAAATGATCGGATCTTTTGGTGGACAATTATAACCGTAATGAGCACCTTTACCACAAGATTTACAAATGCATTGTCGACAAAAAATTCCATCTAAAGAATCACCGCACTCATAACAACAATTATGGTCAATTTGTGGAGGATCTTGCGAAGACTTTACACCGGGGTCTTGATTGACAACGCTTGGCTCTCGAGGAGCATTAACAACGTTGGTATTGTCATTGGATGACTCGGAAGTATTTTGAAAGTCTTTGAAAATTCCATTTTCAACACAATACGCAAGCAAATCTTCATCGAATTTCTTTCGTAAAAATGCACATCCACGACAACTCGGACCATCAACCGGGGTTCCACATCTTGCACAACACGGAGAAGGGTCGGGTTCGGGAACAAGAATCTTGTCATTAAGACTCCCTATCGAACAACAATCTTTAGTGTACAAACTTCCACAAGTTGAACACTCTTTGATTGCATAACGGGATTTTGAACGATTAAGCGCCATAAGAATTAAACGTTATCGAGGATAAAGAAAGATTAGAATTAAACAAATGAGAGGAATAAGAAGAATATTTTTAGCTTTTCCGAATAATACATAAGAAAATTTGAGATTGAGAAGATTCTTTTTGGGGGAATTAATTTTTTAGTTTTTTTTTTATTAAGAATGAAAACAAAAATATTTTTGGTAACCGTTTATTACAAGCTTCACGATAAGTCTCTAAGAATACGCACAAGTGAGCGGAAAAGCTTAGCGAGCCGCAATGACTACTTAGAGAATAGCTATCACTTTCCCTTAAACTCACCCTTATAGTTTTGTAAACTTAAAGGTACGCTCGTACCTCGCAAAGTTCTTCTCGATTTGTTTTGTTGTTTATTGGAATGTTTTAAGATGGATAGCTAGAGTATCCAATATGTTTATTTATATATTTTTTTTTTACTAATTCGATAGGAATCGAGATTTAATGAATTTTTTATATTTTTTATAGAAAAATAGCAAAATAACTTCCAAAGGAAGGATCTCGAAACTCTACTTCAACGATACTCTTCAACACTCGTTCACGATTCCCGGCTTGCGGCGCCCTAAAAATTTGATGTAGAACACCAAATTCAATCTATACTTATATAGTTAATAATCTTCGTAAGAGATTCTTTCCAGAATTATTCTCAACCAAGAGTAATATAGGTAGAGAATCTCCACAAAAGTAAAACACAAATTTGTATATTTTTATCCTGTGGATAGTATTATACTCGGGTCGTGTCCAACGAACTCGTGAATTGAGAAATTTGGAATATTCGGTATTCGAGCTTTGAATGATAAAAGGATATTGAATTGTTGATTTATACTACAAATGTAAAATAGCAAGAATTGAGAAACAATGAAAATAGACACGAATATTAAATGCACCAAATCGTGTTAAAACGCGACTAAAGTGAAAATTTAAAACTAGCACGAATTTGCTTAACAAATTTTTATATCTCAAAAGTCACAAATTGAAAATGCAAAATTTTAGGAATAAGAACTTGTAGTATTTTTTATGTATTTTTGAATATTTTATGATTTTTCTCTAAAGTTTTATGATTTAAACAAAATACAACTTTTTCTAAAAATTAACACCTAAAATATTTTCTTTATTTTTCAAAATTACTAGATTTAAAATGAAAATTAATGCAAAAAGAATCAAAAATTTTCAACTATTTTTCTATTTTTTATGATTTATCTAAGAAAAAGTAATCACTAAAATCTATTTTAAATTTCTAGAAAATACAACTTTAATTGGAAAAATATAAAAAAATGACTTTTATAAACTAGAATGGTGCAGAAATTGAATAGTACAAAAAGCCCCAAAATTTAACAATCAATTGAACCCTAATTGCTAAAATTAAAACTATGAACCCTAATTTATAAACTAATTTCTAAAAATTAAATTCTATTTTATTTAACTAGAAAGAACAGGGTAAGAATTGAAAGAAATAAAACTAAAGGGTAGGCGGGCGAAATAAGGAAAATTTACACTACTATGTAAACGAGTAACCTTGAAGTTTAAGAAAAGAACAAAACAGACCCTGCGCTTTTTGCTTATTTTGCTTATCTAAAAAATGATTTTCAGACAAAACTTAAAACTACAAAGTTGTTAAGCAGCTTATTCTAAACAACTTTAATGAAAGCATTATCTACTTTTAACGACTGGATAAGCTAGAAACCTAAGCTTTTGATTCTGTCACAGAAACTAAGGTTTTAATAAGCTTTTTAGATTTTGGCTTATTTCAAGCTTATTACTTGATAAAATTTGAAACTAAAAGAGACTACTTGTAGAATAAGATGTGTACTAGAGATGTTTTAAAGAAAAATAAGCTAAATTCAAACTTAAGTAACAAGAAAAATGAACTTAAAATGTGCAAGTTCACACTAAAACTGAAATGAGCTTTTTTCTAATAAGCTACACTGCTTAATACTAAACCTTACAAGCTGAAAATTTGGATTTAAGCTGTCCTAAGGTTATGAAACTAACCTAGGTAAAATGATTTTAAAAATGAAAACTAGAGAATAAAATTCAAGAGGAATTAAGCTATAAGTCTACTTTGCTACTATGCTACTTTTCAGAGGTAAAATAAGCTAAGATAAAAGCTGATTAAGGAAACCTTAGTGCTTATCTATATTAGGATACTAGGGTACTATTAATATGCTAAATTTCAAACTCTAATTATTAATGACTAAAGCTAAAAAAATGGATGGAAAATGTAAAGCAACAGCAGTTTAGACTGCTGTTTGCTGATGCAATTGGTACATTTCTAAAATGCAGGCTAATTCTCTTCACCTAAAGCTCATATGTTCATTAACTAAGTTCATCTAATTATGCTCTATCTAAAATTGAACACTATAATACCTTGGACCTCTTAACACTTAAACTATTTAAACAAGTAAACTGCCCTGGTGCAAACAAAGATCTTTAAGCTCTAAATTTTGAATTTTCTACTAACTAAGTGTAAAACCTATTCTAAACTTGTTTCCTATGGAGAACTCAAATGTACAAAAGAAATGAACAAAATGTTGTTGACTTTTGGAGTCAAAAATAGCCTAAACCAAACACTCCTTTATAGATTGCTGTCAAAACAAAGTGAGCTTAAAAACTATTTAAAGACTAAAACAGCTAAAACTTTTTAGCTACTTCTACTCTAAATAACCTAATAGAGCTTATTAACAACTAAAGTCCACAGCTTATTTGAAAGAAATAAGTACTTCCTCTCCTAGCTTATTGAAACTAAAAACAGAATTTATCAACTAAGCTGTACTTTAATGATGTTAACTAGTTCATGCTTGAAGAAATTGTAATCTTAACACTATCCAAACATTATGAAAAGAATTAAGCTCAAGATATAACAAAGGAATAAGCTAATTTGATAAGCTAAAATGATTAAAATGAATAAGAAACCTGAGGATAATGAAGTCTCAGAACTAGAGCCACTCTTGTAGAGTGAGTGGCTCAAATACAAACACCTAATGGCTCCTAGCCTCTAAACCAAAAAGCATTAAGCTCATTAAGCTATTTTTCAGCTTATTACCTCTTTGAACCTTCAAACTTGAATCAAATGAACTTAAATGGACATGATTGAATGTAAATTGATTGTAAAAAGTAAATGAATCATTAAGGACAGAATTCTAAATGAATTTGAGCTTATTAACATGAATAAGCTCAAAAGAGCTTATTAAGAGCTTATGAGGTAAAATTTACTTGAAATGGAAATCGAAGCTTAAGGAAATTTGAGAATTGAATTATTAAAACTCAATTGAAGATGTACAAGCTGAAAGAAACAAAGGTACAAGAGCTTTAAACTGAATTTGAAAAATGCTTAAAAAAAATTGCTTAAAAGGTAAAAAAAACATTAAAAACTGAAAAACTCAAAACTAACTCCTAAAATGAACTATTTCTCTTCTATTTATAGAGGATGGGAGAAGGAGAGTGAAGAATTCGTGAAGCTTCCATTTAATCTCAGCCGTTGATCCTCTTTACATCATTTTTGGCCGTTTGATCATGTTAATGAGGTGTCAGGACCAATAAGGTGTTGCCACGTGGGCGTTTTTGATTGGTGAAGGTGTATGAACGATTTTAGTTGTTTAAAAAGGAGCGGGGGTGGACAAATCGCAATTTGGGTTTGTGGTGGAAAAAGGCGGGAAATTCAGTTGGACGGTTATTCTTGTTGCGAGAAAGCCGGGTATTATCTTTTGAAACTTTGAAGTTATAGCACAATTGGTCCCTGTGTTTCACTTCCCAAATGATAATTATAAACAGGATTGGAAAATGTCAATTTCAGTCCTTATCGTTTTCCTCCTTCTTTTCCTTCTTTAATAAACACTTTTCACTTTTGGCAAATTTAGCCCCTTTTACACAAATAAGCCTTTGAACTTTGAAACTTGACATAATTGGTCCCTGGCTTTTATTTTTGACACTTTGTCTTTCTTTCTTGCTGTGTTGGCTGATCCGGCTTGTGAATTCTGGCTGTATCTTCACTCTTGCTCTTGTCTCTTCCATTCTTTGTCGGTTTTT
>BQNB010182879.1:0-12457 GCA_026074375.1 Tanacetum coccineum | reverse complement strand
AAAATGAGAAAAAAATGAAAAATACAAAAATATGTGTAGGAATAAGTGTATATATTTAAAAATGGTAAAAACGGGGCTTGTTGAAGCTATTGATTTCTTTAACTCCCCTTGACTAACACTTAGCTACTTTTCGAGGTTATTAGTCGAGGTGGGATCGAGATTCTTAGTTTTCTAAGTGCTTACTTCATAGCATTGCGTGAGGACACGGCAATGTCTTAGTATGGGGGATTTTGGTATGTGTTTAATTACACATACCTTTATCTCAATAAAACAACCCAAAACGACCAAAAACGCACATAAAATGCCATAAATATGCTTGTTTTTGTGTTTGTACTGTGCAGGTACCGGATATTCACTAAAAGACAAAAAAACAAAGCTAAACCGGACAAAACCGAGCATGAAATTGGAAAGAGCGCGAAAAAACAAGGCCAATGGTACAAAAGGATTAAAATGGAGCTAAAATGGACATTTTCGGATCGACTCGACAAAGCTTGTGGATTTAATGAAGTCAAAACGAAGTCAAAGTCAACCTCGGGATACGCCGTTGGAAAAAGCTTTGAAAAACGAACCTGAAAAAAACAAAAATGTCAAAATGGGCCCACCCGTACCCACCTAGTAGGCCCAAGTCAGCCCACTTATGCACTACACCCTTAATACCCATTATAAAAAGCCCAAACCTTTAAATTAACCCACAAGCCCAAGTCAAATAAACCTATTACCTTTTTTTATAAAACACACGACCCAAATCACCCTTATATAAGCCCATCACACACTTAACCCTCGTTATGCTTATAACCCTTTCAGTCCTAACGTCGTTAGTCCTTAAAAGGACTAACATTGTAAAACAAACAAACACCCTCAAGGACTGGCCTTGCCAAGTCCTCTATAGTTCAAGTCATCACAAGGACTATTCGTGTAATCAATATATACAACATGGAGGGTCAATTTTACCAATGCTCAAAACTTATACCCTGTTTTAAAATTACACTGTATATCTTCCCAAGCCCTTTCCCGCCATTGACCCTAACCCCACTTCACGTGCACTATAGCTACCAGACAAATCCTCACCCAAACCACTCCAAACTACACCATCACCACCTCACCCACCTCGATACACCCGGCATCATTAACACACTATTGGGCAAAACGTATAATACGGATTGTCCGGAATCATTTTACTTGGGTTACAAAGGCAATTGATGGCTAAGATTGAGTTTCGTTAAAGTCTCTCACATTATGAAAGCACAACAAACACAAGACTCACAGCATATAAAAAGATGGAAAGAAGACAGAGAAGACCAAGGAGGGTAGAAGTAGTTTAACTTGTCTTTTTAATACTCTCCAGCTTATTTTTACTTAATTGTACTTTAAATTCCAAGCTTTGTAATTCTCCTTTTAAAGTTAATACAAATTCAAGTTTTCAAGTTATATTACATTCTGTCTTATAAAGCTTAGAGTACTCAGGTCATTTCATGTTCACAAAGTGATTTCTATAAGCTCCTTAAAGCTTATACAAGCTGTGTTATGCATTAAAACTTTTACAAAGTTTTCTTTTATAAGTTACTGTTAAGAAAATAAGGATTTCAATTGGAGCATGGTATGCAATGGAAGGCCATGGTATAGAGCCTCATGGGAGGCAATAGGTGTGTTTGTTGCTGCTGAAATTCAGAGAAAAGAGCCTAAGGAACTTGTAAGCTCTTAAATTTCAATTTTCTTGAAAAATACTGTAGCATTGCTTAATTCAGCTTATCCTGCCTTATTGTTCTTATATTCTACTTTTATATTCCTTTTCATATTATCCTTTGTTATTTGAAGTTCCTGCATTGTTATTATTCTCTTGTTTCATTGTTTTTAGTTAAATCTGTCATTAATAGCTTTAGACTGCTTATTCCTATTAGCTTATTTTCTGTACTATTCTCTGTGTACTTTTTGCTCATTTGTCATTCATAATAATAGTCCATCATTTGTTTTCATTATTTATAGCTTATCCTGGTCTGTTCTAGTGTAAACCTGAAAATCTAAAATTTAAAAGGGGTGTTTGGGTCAATGGTACAAAACGGGTCAAAAGTGATGTTAAACTACTTTGGGTCTTTTGGCCAAATTTAACACTCTATTTTAAGTTAATTAAGTTAGTTTTAAAAGTTTTTATAAGTCTTAAATCATGTTTTAAGGGTCTGACTATCCAATGTTCAAATATGAGTTCTTGAAACTGTTTAAAAAAATTTATATTTGATCTTTGCTAAAAAGTTATTTTAAAGCTTTGTTCTTGCACCTTTTAGAGTCTAATGCAGTAAGGTTTAGAGATAATCTAGTGTCCATTGGCATTTTTCCCTTTAGTGTAGTTCTGTACTTTAGTTTTTCCTGCCTTTGATTAGTAAAAAGATCAGCAGCCTTTTTCAATAAGCTCCCCTTAGTATTAGGTCCTGATTTTTAGTATTTGAGCTCATTAGGTGTCCCTTTTTTTATCTGTCTCAGCTTTCATTAGTGTTAGGAGCTTGTTTACTAGCTTATTGTTAGGCTGAAATATTGCATTTTGTACTTTAAGAAAACTCACACTCAGCAGCTGCTGAGTGTGATTAGCTCTTTTCCCAAGTTTTTTTTTGGGCTTATCTTATTTCAAACCACCTTGTCTTTGTGATTTTTTTTAGCTTATATTACTGAGTTTAAAATAGTTTAAGCCTCATAGTCTTAAGTGCCCATCTTGGTGCTTATTTTTAAGCCCAAAGATAGTCCCTTAGGCTGTTTCTAGTACCCTTAGCTATAAAGTTCTTAATTGCTTATTTTTGCTTTTCTGTTTGTCTTTTTGGCTTATTTGAGTTCTTACTTGCTTATTTGATGTTGCCTTTCATCTGTCATTGCTTATTTTTCTTTGCCTTTTGCTTAATAGTCTTAGAATAAGCCCTCATTTTAGCCTTAGTTGTATTTAGTTATAATTAGCATTCTGTCTGTTTTATTGTGCTTTTTCTGCTTATTCATTAAGTTTTATAAAATGTCATAGTTATAAAATTTGCTTATTTTTATGTCCTATTTAAGTTTTTGTAAAAAGTTTTCAAAAAAAAAGATTAGCAAAAAAAAGGGTGTCACAGGACTCGAACCTGTGACATGCCCTTTAACACACCAATGCCTTAACCGTTTGCCCTTGGGACTTTTTCAGTTATAAGTCTACACTATTTTAGTTATATACATATTTAGTCCTTTTAGGTTTCAGCCCTTATTTGCTTATTTTCGGCTTATTTATAAGCCGAATCTTTAAGTTACTATTTTTTCTAGATTAAGCATGTCTTAAAGTATTTTATGTATTTTTTTTAGATTTTTATAAATTGCTTTGATATTTTTTATCATTTAATTTCATTAAAATCTTAATTAATTCATAATAAATAAAACAATAATCAAAAAATAACATTCTTTTTTTAAAAAATTTCTTTTATTGTTTAGGACATAGGAAAAATAATTTTACTTTCGTAGGGTCATTTTTGCAAAAAATTAATTTTTAAAGAACGGGATTCGATCCCGTTCTTATTTTCTTCGCGTTTTTAGCTTTAAACACCTCCGTTTTTTGTCTAGTTTTCTTTATTCTTTTTTTAGTCACTTATAGCTTATTAAAACTAAAAATTTCACTTTAGGTTTAAAATTCAATAATTTAGGTTTTTAAGTCGCGTTTTTACGATTCCGTTATCGGTTTTGAGTTTAAATCCTTTCTAGCTTACGTTTTTAGGTTTAATTTATTCGTTTTTGCATTTTATTAAGTAGAATTAGGATTCCAATCCAGTTTTTAGATCATTCAAGCATTGTTCACAAACCTCGACTCGATTTTCCATTCACGCCTCGTCGGGAAGAACGACCCGGGTTCGGTTTTAAACTTTGTGGATAACTGAGGAGAGAAACGTACTTCCGGTTTACTATATTACTATCATTGATTTTATCTATTTGTTATATATATTATTATATATTATTATATATTTATATATATATATTTATATATTATATGTGGTAAAAAGGAGCGATCAGTCAGCAACATATAATTTAAAAACTTGAATCAGTAAAAATTTACCATTACAACGACAGCACATCAAGTTTCGATGACGTGTCGAGAGTGAAAATTAATCTTGATTTTATTTTGATTATTTTGGTTTTTTAACATTATAGATCTAACCCTTAAGATTAGTGTAATTTAGATTAGTGTATATTCTTGTATATTCTGTAATAGTTGTATATTTGTATATTTGTTTGCTTGTATATATATGTGTGTTTTAATTGTTTACGCATTTAATTCTTAAATACACTGTTCTGGTCGATAGTTGAATACGGCGTATCCACTTCATTAGATATGGCTGTATCCAGTCTTCTGTTCCAATACTAGCGTATTCATCCCATTAGATTATTGCGGCGTATACACTTCCATTGGATTACGGAGTATCGATTGTATGGAACTGAAGCACGAAATATTGGTTTTTCCTATTTGCTCTTTTCATATCTAAATTTAGTTATCTTTCTTCAGAGGCAAAATCCTGCATCTGAATGTTTTACCTGTGTTAAGGAAGTATTGATCAGAGCTAGTGATCTAAAGAAGGGAATTACAAGAAGTCTGGCGAAACCAAATTCTATTGATACTTGGAAAAAGACTTCAATGAATCAAATCTTCTATCACAGTAACGGACATAAACATTGGAAACTCAGCAAAGAATTTTTGGTGGGAATTAAGAAGAAATATATCATGGAAGTACAATGAGACGTGGTGGATCACATATTAAGGTAATTAAAATGGTTTGATTTGATTAACAGTCCTGGGTGTATTTCCAGGTCACCCTCGCGAATGAAAGTGTTTCCTCTCTCATTGGCTGATTATGCTAAAGAATGGTGGATTAGTGAGGAAATCACCCCTTGGGAAGAACTTGTTGAGAAATTCTTCTGTAGATTCTATCTTGAATCATACGATGGAGAAGATGAAATGTTGGATGAAGGAGAGAACTAGGGGATTGATCCACTTGAATTCTTATCAAACATAAACACATCATTCAAATACCATAAGAAAGTGGATGGCAAGGACCTCAAAAGGTGATATTTCACGCTTGTATATGAACGGAAATTAGAATCAGATATATGTGAATAACGTATTTCGAGCAGTAATGAACTTTAAGGAATATAAAATAATGAAAAACCCGACCAACACTGCTACTGATTTCGTTCTTCAAATCCTCGAAGTAGTGTTATGAAAAACAAAGTCAGAGACAAAGCCAAATATAGCATACATCTAATTCTATAAAAGAGCTGCCCTAAAAAAGAAGTTTTGCAAAGCAGAAAAGTTTGAAGCCATTCAATACTCACTTGGACCCAATGAAGAATATATTGCTATAAGAAGTTACGAATATGATATTTAGGAAAGAAACAAAGATGATATGTCCAAAATCTATCAAGATATTTTTCAGAAAAAAGACGAAGGATGGATGGTGACTAGAGCTGAGTAAAAGGAAGCTGAAGAAAAGTCTAACTTAAAGACTTCACTGTAAACAAAAGTGCTTCCCGGGAGACAACCCGGAATGTAATTTTCAATATGTTATCGAGTCTGTCTTCCCAGACATCAATACGGCGTATCCGCTCCCATCCATACGGCGTATTGATGTTGGACGTTTATCAATCTTTATTTTTTATGCCACTTAAAAAACATTTTTCGTTCAGTTCTGCGAATAACGCCGTATTCATTAAACTTAATACGCCGTATCCATAGTTGGACGTATTAGTTTGTTTGTTCAGTATAAATAAAGAAGGTACCAAGTTAGGAATTTGCACCTGTTTTTACTATGTTTTTTACAGGGACCTCGTGGAAAGAAATATCAACGACTATTGGTGCGGTAATTTTCAAATCGGTAGATCTTTGATGTGTTTGGAGTTTGAAACCTTCAAGACGGCTGTTCAACACGAATTATTGCTCATAAACGCAACTTGGAGAATCTACCGAGCAAATATCAGGGGAGTTTTTCATTCTAATTCTTTTTAAATTCCCGTATTTAATATTTTGTATATACAACGAGGATGTTGTATAATTCAAGTGGGGGGATGGAATTAAAATGTTTACTTGTCCTAATTTTCACAATAAAAGGCTTAAATTATGCTCAAATTTAAAAAAATTTCAAGCATACTTTTGTGAAATTACATGTTGCATAACCCGCACATAATAACCCATGTTAGATATTGTGGGAATTTAATCTTTCCATTTCTAAATGTTTACCCAAATTCCACAAAATATGAGTGTGCCGGTGATGTTGTAAACTTTAGAACTTGGCTTGGTATATCACTCGAGACCGTAATGATAAGTACTATAGATTTAGATGGAGTAACTTGTTTAAATTGGTAAATTTTAGGATTACACCCAAATCGCCTTTACATGTTGCTTATTAAATAACTACACCGGTTAGTTAACCTCCCGTTTAAACCCTTTCCACTCTCATCTTTAGAGTGATGATCCACTAGAACAACCCGTAGAGCCAATCCTTTAGGAATTTACTCTAACTATTTGTTTTGTTACACCCTTACACCTTAACCTACCGTGTTAGATTAAGTTTAATTTACAGTTGCTAGTTGCTTAAAGTGTAAAGTTTGTATTTCCCGAGTCTTATGTCATTTTCTATCTTTGGTGCGGTTGGAAATGTGCACAATGCAAATGGGAATGTATATTAGTAGTCAAAGCTCATGTGATTTTACTACCGTCACAATTATTGATGAAACCGAAAGACAAAGAACTACTGAAGGAATTATCCGGAATTGTTATGATCATGAAGATGGTGAAACTACACCGAGATTTGAATGTTTGTTGAAAAAAATGAGAAAAATACAAAAAGAGAAGAAAAGTTTGAAGATAATCGTTTCGTAATTACCGAAGGAATTACACGAAGGATCGATTATTCGTTGATACGTCTTAAAAATCAACGATGTAAAGTATTGTACAAAGTGGTATATATCCCCACTTGCCTTGTAGAGTATGTAAAGTTATGGGATGATTAGGAAGTTGACCGTTATGGGAACGTCAACTAAGGTTGTTGTTTTTGATCAATGATCAAGACGTTGTAAATAGTTGTGTCTTTGTCATGATAACGGCCGAGAAATAAGTGTCTAGCAACTTGTATCTTAGTCTTAATCTATTTGTTTCATATTTTTATTTAACAACAATTTGCTTCCCTCTCACCTAATGATTAGCCGTTGGTTTTACGCGAATGAGGATGTTGATCGAGGTGCCAGTCTATTCGTCGTACGGCCATGTATGCATTGTTCAGTTTGCCTCGTTGGTTGACGACTTCTGATAAAAGTTAGATGGTTCTTACCCTACTCATTCTTCATCCTAACCGTTTGGTTTTAAATTCGAGATGGGGATGTGGATCGAACACACATGGTCTATCCTGGCGTTTAGGGTGTATGTGTACTTCAGCTACCTTGTTGGAGTTGGTTTACTTTGGTAAAGATGTAGTATTGATCTACAGTTACGCCTTTCACATAACAAAAAACTATATTTACCTTTATAAACTTGTTACTCCTTGGCTTTAGTAGTGGAGATGTGTATCCTTGCCAAGCTTATGATAGAATACTCATCACGATTCTGACGAGCAATTGAGCGAATTAGTTGACATGTTACCACATGAATAGTTAGAGTGATTTGAGTGTTTTCATCTTCCCACTTCTGTGAGGTGATTAGTTGTGTACTTGTAATTGATCGAAATTGTGCTTTAACAGGAAATATCCATTAGAGATACTTTTTATAAACTTTAATAGCCTACTTGAGGACAAGTAGGTAGGATTCAAGTGAGGGATATTTAATGACATCAAATAACGTCTTTTTATGCATCAATTTATCATTTATTAACCATTTTTGTTAAGTTATTGCAAAGATATGTTAACTTTTTCGTTTGTATTTGAGGAATTGCAGTTAATTATGAGTAATTGGTGAAAGTTAGGCAATAGGCGAGCCATTCTGGAGCTTAATGAAGGATATTTTGAAGATTACTTTTTGAAGACCAATACGCCGTATCCATCAAGGAGAATACAGTCGTATCCGTGCTGCACTCACCAAGACCACAGAAGGAATAAAGCTCAATACCGCCGTATCCAGAGGACTCAATTACACGTATTCATGATATGGAATCAATATTTTATTCTAGAAGATATCATGCGCTGGTCCCCTACCCAGAAATCCCCAATACGCCGTATCCATCTCTTGGATACGCCGTATTCAACCGACTTCCAGACCTTATAAATAGAAAACTCAAAAATGAGTTTTAAGTCTGCTAAATCATATTCTCGATACCTAAACCACAAAAGTCGATTTTCAGAGGAGAATAAGAGCAGAAGAGGTCAAGCAACGTATTCAATTCCATAGGAGACATTGTGTAATTCCATATACTTTAGTAATCGTTTAGTTTTTGGTATCATTTGTTAACTCGGTTAGTTTGCCTTGGCTAAATAATTACTCTTGTATTTATTATGATGTTTGAAGGCTAATACCTTCGAGTATTAGCCATTATTATGAGGATTTGAATGTTTGGTATTGTTTATCTCGATTTCTTAATTTATCGTTGAGTGCTTGTTTATGTTTATCAATTTATACTTGTTTACGCGCTTTTGTATGCAACCTATCATTCAACTGGATCTATTAAAGTGGACCAAGCGGATCTAGAGTCCAGGATAGCTCTCCATATAGTAATTTATACATCTAGAATAATAGTTACACAAATATTGTCCTTCTAAGTCTGTGTCTAGGATGCGCTTCAGGCTTAACTAGTTAATTGGATATTGTTGATGGTTTATTGATCGTGTTGACTAGCAGGTGACCTAGATAATTTAACAAATAACGTTGTGATTCCATTGGATAGTTAGACAAGTAGACTACTAGTGTATAAATTGCCATTAAGCAGTAAGTGGGTAAAGTCTCTATGAGCTAGTGTTTAACAAGATTACCATTGCTTTTATACCTAAAATAGATTATAATCAGCAAATAAGGATGCTTTATGCGGATGCTTTAATTGTGACAGAATTAATGTGTCTAGGTCTTAGGATGATGTAACGCCTAAGTCTTAAGAATGATATGCCACCTCGAGAGAAGAAATCATTGCACTAAATAAACAAACCAACATTCTAATCGGATTAATAATGGTTAATACGGTTTTCTTATATAAGGTTCGACCACTCTTTTATCTTTTGTTAATTAGCTTGCGTGGGTAACAGTATCTTGAATTGATTGTAGTCACCAACCAAACCGTGCCAGTCTCTTAGGCTGAAAACCCCCCATTTTCCTATTAGAATTAAGATTTAGACTTACATAGGTTTAGATTAGAATAGAATTAACATAGATTAGATAACCAAGATATTAATTAAATTGATAGATTTAACCTCACTTCAAGTGTTCGACACCCTACTTACCACGAAACTACTACCAATCGGGTACACTACCCGTTAAAGTGTTGTTTTTGGTTGAGTCGGCAAAATATAAATTTAAAACTTAAATCAGTAAAATATACCATACAACGACAGCACATCATACGCCGATTTTGGCTTTACCCGAGGGAAGTGAGAACTTCGTGGTATACTGCGATGCTTCACATAAAGGGTTGGGCACGGTTTTGATGCAAAAAGAGAAAGTTATAGCTTACGCATCCCGCCAACTCAAGGTTTATGAGAAGAACTATACCACACACGACCAAGAACTTGGTGCAGTAGTGTTTGCCTTAAAGATGTAGAGACACTATCTGTATGGTACGAAGTGTGTCGTGTTCACTGATCACAAGAGTTTGCAATATATTCTTGATTAGAAGGAGCTGAACATGAGACAACAACGGTGGTTAGAGTTGTTGAGCGACTACGACTGTGAGATTCGATATCACCCAAGAAAGGCGAACGTGGTGGCTGATGCCATAAGCTAAAAGGAAAGAAGCAAGCCGCTACGAGTTTGGGCCTTACTTATGACTATTGGTTTGATCTTCCTAAGCAGATTCTGAGTGCTCAATCGGAAGCCAGAAAATAAGAGAACTTCATCAATGAAGATCTGCATGGTATGATTAAAAAGCTAGAACCTCGTGCTGACGGAACGTTATGTTTGAACAATTGAAGTTGGATTCCGCGTTTTGGTGACCTGAGAGCTTTGATTATGCATGAGTCTCATAAGTCAAAGTATTCCATCCATCCTGGATCGGATAAGATGTACCAAGACCTAAAGAAGCTGTATTGGTGACCCAACATGAAAGCAGAAATTGCCACCTATGTCAGTATGTGTTTAACGTGTGCTAAGGTTAAGGTAGAATATCAAAAGTCATCTGGGTTGTTGGTTCAATCGGAAATCCCGCAATGGAAATGGGAGAATATATCAATGGTATTTGTGATTAAATTGCCAAAGACGGCAACCGGTCAAGACATGATTTAGGTAATCGTTGATCGTCTCACTAAGTTTGCTCATTTCTTACCTATGAGAGAAGATAACACGTTATAGAAGTTGACGAGACAGTACTTGAAGGAAGTAGTCTCAAGGCATAGAGTGCCAGTTTCGATCATCTCCGATCGTGATGGGAAATTTACTTCATATTTTTGGAAGTCTCTTCATAAAGCATTAGGTACTCGATTAGATATGAGTACAACTTATCACCCGAAGACCGATGGTCAGAGTGAGAGGACCATTCAAACATTGTAAGACATGTTACATGCCTGTGTACTCGACTTTGGAAAAGGTTGGGATAGACACTTACCGTTGGTGGAATTTTCGTATAACAACAATTACCATACTAGCATTAAGGCTGCTCCATTTGAGGGGTTGTATGGGCGCAAGTGTTGATCACCTATCTGCTGGGCTGAAGTCGGAGATAGTCAGCTCACTGGCCCAGAGATCATCCACAAGACAACTAAGAAGATCGTTCAAATTAAGAGCCGTATCTAAGCTGCCCATGATCATCAAAAGAGCTATGCCGACGTAAGACGGAAACCCCTTGAGTTTCAAGTAGGAGATAAGGTCATGTTGAAAGTATCGTCATGGAAAAGGGTGATACGTTTTAGCAAACGGGGAAAGCTAAACCCTCGTTATATTGGACCTTTTAAGATCATTTCTAAAGTAGGAACCGTTGACTATCGACTTGAAATTCTAAAGCAATTGAGTAGAGTTCATAGTACGTTTCACGTCTCGAATTTGAAGAAATGCATGTCTGACGAACCTCTTGCTATACCGTTGGATGAAATCTAAGTTGACAACAAACTCCACTTCATTGAAGAACCCGTCGAGATCATGGACTGTGAGGTCAGACGTTTGAAGCAGAGCCGTATTCTGATTGTCAAGGTACACTAGAACTCTAGGAGAGGTCTTGAGTTTACCTAGGAGCGTGAAGATCAAATGCGAAAGAAGTATCCTTATCTTTTCCCAAATTCTGCACCTATGGCAGATGCTACGTCATAAGCCTTGAGGACAAGGCTATTTTAACGGGGAAATGACGTGACACCCCATAAATTTCCGATCAATATTTTAGCCATTTCCGTTTGATAATTTGAATTTTTGACATTTCGTTTAATTTCTATGTTTAACCGGGAAGTTGTTACGTTATTTACTGAGAATCATTGCCAGAAGTGATCCGTGCATCCAATCAAAGTTAGTCTTTTATCAGTAGACACATTTTTCTGTTTTTAATTGATATTTGAAATTTCAATAATTTTCGTGAAGCCGTTATTCATTTTTCGTTACTTGCGTGATCGATTTAATTAATAACTTATACTTGTGCATGAAACATTGGAAATTAAATTAAAGCATCCACTATGTCCCTAGAATTGTGGAGACCAAATTGGTCCCCTCCTTGGCTAGTATGCGTCCAAACCATAAACACACACACACACACTAGGATACCATTTTGAATTTTGAAATCAAATGAAACATATTTGCCACCATGTGACTAGTACTTATACACACTAAGACCTCATTGGAAGATCAAATCGGTCCCCTCTTGCTTCTTTGTCTCTGATGCGTATTTTCTTTTAAAATATATTTTTATCAAGTTTTAAATTTATAAAACTCGATCTACCTAACGACGCACTAACGGGCAGAGAACCAGATCGTGGGTAGTATAGAATGGTAAATCCGAGGTCATCCCAAAAGCTAAGGTGTAATTAGTTTTAATTTGAAATGTCACGTTTTGAAAATGGTTTTTTTGATTTAAATTGAAATAAATAAATAGCAATACAATAAAATAAATAACTGAAAAGTAAAAGTATAGGAGATATCAAGAGAAAAAACGTGCTAACCTAGTTACTTCATTACTATTGTTATGAAGACAATTTCCTGTGCAATGTCAAACTATGGTTTCATTACTGGTTTCTAAGGTCGATAGACTTGAAGGTGCATATACAGTTTATCCTATACGTCATGCGATTCTGAATCAGTCCCAAATCATCTAGGAGGTAGGCTATCCAGGTTGCAGTGATTAATCCCAACTATTCCCAAAAC